>LIEC01011934.1:0-19791 GCA_001925005.1 Drosera capensis
CTGCAATTCAAATCACAAAACAATATTACTAAGCTTTTCTGTTATCCTAAACTAAAGACAAAGGCGTTGCGCCATGGACCAATCTTCGCACAATATTGTCCAAGACAGTGGCCCTTTGAATAGTTGCCGAGAACTTTGAAAAATATGACTGGTAAATAGAATTCCCTACAAATTGTAAGACACAATGCGTATAGACCTTCTGGAGGGCATTCAATATCAGAGAGTAGTCCACATAAGACATGCTAAAGGCTTCAACATAATGACTTTAAGGATGCACCAAGGCATCAAGGTTAAAAGAGAACTACCTAAAGGTGCCGCTTCCTGGTGTTTGGCATCTTCATCAAAATCATCTTCACGTTTAGCTTTCAAGCCAACTTGACGATCAGAAGACGTCCCACTATAGCTGTTTGAAGAATGTGCTTTTGAAAAGTCTGGTTGCTTTGTTGCGAGCTCTTGCTCCTTCTGCTTTTGAAAGAGAGCATCATAATATGCCCTGAGATACTCCACCTAAAATCGGGTTACAATGGAGCGTCCATGAGATTTCACCCTAGTGAAAAGAAACAAATCAGAAAACTTCTGCTAGGCAAATGTGCGATTCCGCTAGGTATTCAAGAACCTGTAAATTTGAAGCTTCCTCTACAGCACTTGATTTTTTGTCATCCGAAAGACCTGCTTGTGATCTATCAGTCTCGGCCTTTGTTTCTTGCTGGACATCACCCTGTCGTGCCATTGCCATTTGTGCTGGTTGCAGCCAAGGAACATTTATCTTTGATTCCTCTGCAACCTTGGGTTTAGAATCCTGGTCCTCTGCTTGAAAACCTAAGAACGCGACTTCAACCTGTCGCATACCAACAATTTATCAGCCCAAATACAAATACATAAGACTCCATCATATATGAACCTGCCAATAAACCTGCCAATAAACCAAGCTTGTGTTAAGAGTACCAAGGATTATGGTTTTCATGTCAACACAGTCCCTCAGGCAAATGTGCTTCTTGGACATGAGTTGTAATGATTCTTCTGTTTTTTTCTTTAGTGAATATAAAATATAAGAATGTAAAACTACGACTTCCTAGGAATTCACCTATCCTAGTACTCCTCTTGCCAAGCACTCATGAATAAAAAATATCTGGTGCATTAATGCTGGTATGGTCGCACCCATCCTTCTGCTATTGAGCGCTAAGATACGCATATACATAGAGGTAACAAGAATTGAACTTGCTCCAGCTGAGCAGGCTCCAATGAACATCATGGGGAGCCGTTCCACAAAGAGCTGCATAATATTTGTCTATGTTCAACAAGGCAACTGGAACGAAACCCCCTATATGTTCCCTGGCATAAACATTAGACAGAGGAAAACCTCTCCCAGAACAAGACGGGCAGGGAGCAAGAAAGAGAGATACCTTTGTCTCCCCAAAGAAAGGCACTTGGGATCCACCTAAACCTTGAGCAGTTTTAGACGCATCGCTTGAGCCATCACCAGTTAGACCATGAGCGGCAGCACTAGCTCGAGCTTCCCAAGCCTGGAGAGTTCCATAATCAGGAGGTGGCAAGTCTTGTACTCTTTTCACCAGATCCATCAAAGGCTGAAGCTGATTCTGTGATGATAAAAAACTTCCATTCATTGCCGAACAGATATGACAAAACAGCAAAAAGAGATCACATCAGAACACAGGGGCGGCAGTAAGCATCAGTCACAAAATTTTTACGTTTCAAAACAATCTAGCCCTCGAACAAGAACAAAGACCAACATACAACATTTGTAACTGATTCACAGGTTGATGAATGCTTGAAATAAGGATTTCTGCACATGTGAACAAGAATTACTATGTCTAAGAATCATTACTCGATTTTAGATTCCACAATATGATTGGATATTACTTATTTTGGCACGGCAATGATGAATGGCATTTCCATGTTAACAAAGAGAACTAGGGTGGACGAGTGAGAAAAAGGAGAGGGAGAGAAGATGGTCAATCAGTAAAAAGGAACACGGAGGTACAGACACACAAGAGAATTAGATGGTACTATAAAAAATCGGTATGTGCCTTCAAACAGAAATAAGAGCATCTTATAAAACAGATTCAGTGTTATTAACAGTAACTAGAAACAATGTCTAGGCCACAGATGTATCGACATGACACAGTGCCCTTATCTGCATGGGAAAGCCGAACTGCAGAAGAGTAAAAGCAAACGGTAGAAAATGCGCAGAAGTAGTTCATGTATTAGCTACAGAAGCCAAACATAGGGACATCATAATTCATACAGAATAAAACAACTACATACTCATACGTGCTTACATCAATTTTGTCTAGCATGTCTTTAAGTTTCTCGCGGCGCCGCCTCCTAGCGTTATCATCACTATCTCCCAGTTCTTGAGCAGCTACTTTATCACTCTCTGCTACCAGTTCCCCATTGCAACTCTCACAATGAAAATAGTCATCCTCCATTGAGATAAGCCTTACTGCATCAAGTGCATTGTATCTGCAGATACAAATAAATCAAAACAAAAATGAACATTAAAAACACATCTATACTGATGCATAAGTTGCACGTCTTCTGGTATAATCTACAGCTACAGAGAACTGCAGGTTCAAACCTTTTCCCACAATTTGGGCATATGTACTCCTGAACCGTGTTCTTTTCCTCCAACTCATCTTTCAGCTTCTTCCTCATTCGATGAATTCTATATCTTACAACATCATATATCTGTAGAAGTTGTTTCATTAGGACAGCCTCAAAAAGAAAGAACTCACTTGAGAATATAAAATGGAATTCCAATTACAAAAACGTTCTTCAACGGGTAAGCTCTGCCAGTTGAACACAAAGCGAGGAAGGATGAAAGGCAAACAGGTGCAACATTCAAGTATTAAAGAGTATACAGGAACAACACATTCTTAGAAACAGAATCGGTTTAAACAAAATAACGATGAGTTGTCAATCTTCCAGTGTCAGGCTGTGTTAAGCTAGAGGGAGGAAATCAAGAGAACACGAAGGTCTGAAGTTCATTCCGTCCAGGAAAAATCAGAAGAAAGTGTCACATTGTATACCAATAAGTAACCTGAGCATAATCCAAGCAGCAATAAGAGTGAGTATGCAGCTTAATCTTTTCTTCCCCTTCTTTGGTGCGCTGTCCATCAGCTGTTGCAACCACAGCTGCATTGTGAAGCTTTACACCTTTTGCCGTCTGCAACAAAACTGAACCATTGGATCAAGAAAGCCCAGTAATCTTCAAACTGCAAGAAAAATTTGAAAAATGGAAGGACAAAAGTTTGGTGCACTACCATCATCAAACAGTACAAGAAATAATCAATTCAAAGATCTCCGACGGAATTGATGGCGAATAATAAAATCAAACAAGTTGTTACATACTCGGTGTTAGAAGTCAGGTCAAAGCCAACTATTACTCGTTCTCGTAAATGCACTTGATTGTACAATGTGTTCACATCAACTCCATGTTACAAGGCCGAAAGTTACCCTTTGCTCATTACTCAACTAGTATCCTTTGATACGAAGGAAAACTAATAGAAGTAATACCCCTATATTACCTGTAAGTTACATTGCTACAACAAGGTAGCATTCCCCTCAAACATGAGAATCTTAAAAAATCACAAAACAGAACTTTGTTCAGAATTATAATATCCTTACGAAGGAAATGAGCGCTACACAGAAAAACCTTAAACACTGGAATAACATAATGAAAGGAAGAAACTAGGAGAACGTGTGTTTGATACTCCTAAAACTGCTCGTAATGGAAAAGACAGTTCAAACTCGAATGCAAGACTTATGGTGACTTCTCCACTAAGCAAGAGCAAAATATTTCCCGCATTAAATTATAGAAGAGACCATGATAGCATCCAAGGAAACTAAGCACGTCTTCCCCGTCATAACATAACAATGGAAGAAGGATAGTTTACCTCTCTCCTGTGATCACGCATAACAAGCTTCTCTTCTTCAAAGAAACGCAAGATGCGACGTAGTTGCTTTGAATGAAGCCTCAAATCCTTCGCTAAATCCTCCTCTCTAACCCATTGACGCCTACATTTGAGCATTATGCAAAAAAAAAGAAAAAACACATCAAATATGACATCACAAATCAATCTCATTCTCATCCAATAACCAACATAGAACAAAATCAAACCAATAAGCACAATAGTGATCATCTTCAACTTTTCAAGACTAGTCCCCATAAAAATCATATAATTATAATTCCCCCCTTCAAGAATATGTTCAAAACAGAAAGCATCAAACACGCAGCGAAAACATTACTTCTCGAAACAGTAACACAACCGACACTTCCAAGTACAAACCCTCATCCACATACCAGCATTGCTTAATCACTGCAATCCACAACCATCACAAACCACAAACCCAATACCTCGTCAACGCGTCAAGTATAATCACCGCGATCCCCCGATTATCACTCCTCGTAATCTTGGGCTGATTATCCCCTTTCGTCGTGATATCATCGTAAAACGCCCTCGCCATCAGCTTCACCAACCTTACACAACCACCAAATCACACCTCAATCCAATTACCACAAAGCAACACAACACATGATCACCAAAATTAGGGTTTCCACTGGTACACATCAGTCAATACCTGTTAAACGATTCAACACTCATGATTAACTCTAATCAACCAAAACCGCGATCGAATGAGTAGTTTACAAAGTCGAACTCCAGCTAGGGTCAGAAAATCCTCGTATCGGAACTGATCGGTGCAATGAAGCGACTGCTAATTGTACTCATGGAGAGGATCGGCGGTGAATTTTGGATGGAAAGTGGAGACGGCGGTGAAATCAGGCCGGATAAATAGTGAATAATCCCTTCATCCTTGATGCCAGGATGGGTCATCATATCATATCTTTCACAAAAACATTATGACACTAAATTTTAAAATAAGTATATTTGGGTGGCGAGCGACCATCGACAGTGGGCTGATGGGCTGGTGGGCACGGTTGGACAGCAGGCCAACAATCGGACGACGGGCGTTGGTCGATGGACGACGGTTAGTGGACGGCGGTCAACAAACAACGATCAATGGGCAACGGTCGATATCCGACAATCAGACGATGGTTGACGGTCGGGTGGTCAAGCGGGTGACAGGTGACAACCCACGAAAGTGGGTGGTGGTCAGACAACAAGCGACGATGGTGGGTCGAGTGACGTATGGGTTCGTGGTCGAGTTGGGCTACAATCAAGCAGTCAAGCGACGAGCGACTGTTAAAAAATAATGGTGTAATACTTATCCCGATATGATACGTGAGACTGATAATATCATGCAGAGAGGTGTGATTAATATTGAGATATTATAGCTCCTATCCCTCGAAGAGCTATTTTTTCAACTGAAATGAGGCTGGGAGGATAAACTATTTATTTTCATCGAACATGTGTTCCAAACATGGCCCAATAATGAAAGTGGGGTTGTACCATTTGTGTCATACTCCTCTCCAATCAAAATTACTCTTCAAGATAATTTTCAATCCGCACGTTATGTAACGATCAAATTATGTATGTTGTAAATTGTTTGTATAATAAGGATGGTGTATGTCATATACTCAGTATTACTCCCTCCGTCCCATAATGTCATATACTCAGTATTACTTCCTCCATCCCATAAAAAATATAATGTTTTAATTGGACACGTATATCGATGAAAATTTGACACGACGATCAACGAAGTTTTTTATAAATTTGTCATGAAATAATAATCGTTATGTAAGTTATGTATTTCGATTTAATACATGTTACGAGACGATCAAACATACATATAGAATAATATAAAATACATATATATCGCTTTTTTTTTTTTTTTTTGGTCGAAGTATAATTTAACCTTGGCAGATCATTTTTGCATTGTCTTGTGTGATTGACAGATCAACTTCTATTATTTCCTCCATCTTGTTTAAAGTATGTTTTTATTTATTTATTTTGAGGAGGTAAGTTTGGTGTTGAAATGTGACGATAAAATTTTTCTCTTAGTATATAATTATAGTACACAAATGTTATTAGTCATTGATGTCTAACCATAAATTTATGAAAAGAAACGTTTTATCATTTTGTGAATCGGATCAAAAGTCATCTGAGCTAATTTGAAAATCCGGAACAAAATTGTATTACACATCAAGAGCAAAAGCTAATCAATCCTCCCAAAATTTAGCAGGCATAAATACAGCAGTTGCAAAGCTGCATCTAATGTCATGTCCAAAATTGTCAAGTGCCAAATGTCTACACGTAATATCCACTAAAGATATAATTTGATCATTAGTGCTATGTGATCGAAGATTACTTTGTTCGTCTATTTCATTAATTGGATGGAGTCATCATGTGACTGTCAAAACTTTCCATATCATCGAGACTTGGATAACTTGTTTATGGTGTCACGGAAATAATCAGCCTCGCACGGGATTTGTAGAACACCTTCTTGATCATACCCGAACTCATCAGCTGACAACTCGAGCAAAGCAACAATCGAAGGATGCTTGATCAAGTGAGTCTTGATCATGAACCTCTCGCCGCCCAAGAACCCCTCGCTTCCTACCATGACCGGAACATACCCTTTGCGGACTTCATGGCTTTCCGCTGCTCCCATATCCGTGCCAGACAAAGATCGTACGAAAGACTTGATCGAAAACTCTCTCTTGCTGCTCTTGGAAGCGAGGAACGCCATGTATGGATCGAGTTCTTCCTGTGGGTTGCTGTTCGTGGCCGCTAAGGAGAGATTTCAACGACTTTGAGCTAGTTCGAAAGATTTTAAATGTGGCACGAATCACGATTTCGTATTGGTTTAGAACTAAGGAATATATAGTCTTTGGGAAGACGGTGTCCAGTGTCTCTTCGTTACAGTTTAGAGGTTATGTAGGTTTATTAGGTTAAGAAGTTTTCATAGCTAGCTTTAATTGTTAATGTTCTCTTGTAAGATGTTCAATCTATGTGTGGATGGTCCAATGTTTCTAGGGTTAAAGGAAAAAATAGGGTTTGAAACATGAGAAAATTGACCCACCAATCTCTTTACTTGCATTGTTTGACTTGGATTATGCAGGATGATAATGCTTATGCATGCTGATTCATATGATTGCTTTTATGACTATTGGTTAAGGGGAGCAAGTATACTTGATTGAAGAATTATGCTATATTGAATATAGCATGAAAAAGACCTTTTTGTGATATATGTATGATCCGAATATTCAGCTGACATCCTTTTAGAATCTGTTGTTAAGATCCTATCAGGATCATATTCATTTATATTGTAACTATAAAAAATATATATACTTTCAAGTGACGAACATGGGCATTATGATCGTTATATAATTCAAACTTGTAGTAGATTTCACTCAAGATGGTTATTATTATGTACGAACTGAAATGTTGATTGACGGATCTAGATGAAACCCAATGTCGACCGAGGAGGGTCTAACTAGGGAAGTTAGTACATGACGTAGTACAAGTCTTTATCTATAATGCCAATGTTAGTATGTTACTGATGTACGTAAGTGCAGAATATATATTTGACTTCTTATATCATCATCTTATAATAATTTTGATTCTCAGAACTAACTGCAAAGCCGTACAGGAGATGGTAGGAATGTAGGATCCAAGGATGAAAAGTTCATGGTACGTAGTTTTTTGATGTACCGTTTGTACTTATGAAATCAACATTAATTAGTTATCCAAAATAGTGGATGCATTCTTAAACCGAAGGATCAAAGCAAACTTACATAGCTTTTTATCAAATTTGAGATTAGAATCCGGACATATTCCACACTTTCACTCTGGCGCAAAAGAAATGCTTATAGGTGTTTATGATCAATGGTCATTAGCAAAACGTTAACCGAATATACTAATAACTATGACCTGAATGATAAATAATAGCACAGATTTCTGGCTACAGATATCGGTTTTCTCGATAGCTTAGAGCTTCACGACATCTGCATATGCTCATATGTTACACAATGGCGGCTTCTCGGGCAAGTAAATATGCGTCATGTTAATAGATTGAACTACATGCTAGAGTTGGGTGCCCTCTTGCAAACATTAAAAAGCTCTAAGGGGCACTAGAGCATCGCGTGCGTACTAGGTGAAACAAGTTTACTCTGAGTTTCAAAACATTCGCACCATCAACGATCAACCCCACTCTACACTAGCAATATGCATTATTTTTTTTTTCCTGGATTTATAGTGTCATTAATTTGCTTTTGATAGGTAAATCAAGTTCTGATTGCGACCCAGACATTTATCTTGGCATTGTTAGGGACTATATGTCTATATCGAGATAACTGAAGTGCTGGTCAGAGTATCTTGGCATATTTAACGATGACAGTGACTAAGCAAGGAAATAGAGATTAAGATTATATGTCAATAACAAAGATGATTTATTGACATGATATCAGATGTAATAAGGTGATACAAATACAAGGGAGGGACTCTGGTGGCTATAAAATGGACCGGAAGTATCATCTTGGCCCATGGGCCGATAGTTGGATAATTACTCCACACTAGCCATGATTTTGGGCCGAGAGCCCAGCGAGCAGGATCGGCCTCAGATCCATGACCTATTTTTGTGTCTTCTAGCCCATTTAGTGTCGACCAAGCTCTATATATAACAAGAACATGAATGCGTAATATTTATTCTTCCTTTCAAAATAAGCAATCAATTCCATTGTTGCTCGTCTCCACGATCGACCGTCACTAAATTCTTTTAGAACGAACCAAAAAAGAATGTTATTTTTATACCGGTTAAGAGTACGACTTAAATCAGTTATACTTTACTTTTTAGGATAAAATGAACTGTTATCACGGTAATCTATTATCTATGTAAATAAATACACAAAACACTTTGATGATATATGAATATATATATATAACAATTTGATGGCATGTGAGATGTCAACACGTTATTCGCACCCAAAAACTTAGACTTCAAATTTAATGAAACTTTAAAAAATATGTTAGAATCGCATGCACAAATTATTTTACAAGACAATTAGTAATTGTATTTTTATACTGTACTAAATATTATATCGAATATTTAACTTTACATTATTTATATTTATTACGATCTTTTATTCGCACAATGCACAGGTTAGTGGGTTACTGATGCCGTTAAATTTTGTTTCGTTGGGAGAACTCATAATGTTGAAGCCGCCGAAATGGATTGCTTTTGCTTCGAAACTCTTCGCAGTCAACGGTCCTCCACCATTGCTTTCAACTTTGACTTGTAAAAAAAACTCCCTTTCATTTAGTCTTTCTTTTGAATTAGTTTTAGTGGAAAAAATAAAAACTAGTTTAAATCTTTCCCAATTTCACATTACAGCTTCCTTGTAACATCATTCAACATCTTGCACTTTTATGGATAGACCACTCTTCTTTTTTCTAACACTTTTTGTAAGTTGACTCAATTTAATTACACTCTTTTATCTTTGAATAAATTTTTAATCTAAAAAATCATATTTTATAATAAAATATCAATTATCATTTTTTCCAAATGTAACATTAAATTCACTATTTTTAAAAAAATATTTTTTTCTTCAATCAAATTCTACGAACATTCAACACACATATAAGATTCCGTGTAGAATCTAACTATTATAAATAAATTAGGACAGAGGAAATATCTTTATTTTTCTAGCTAATCGTTTTGGTTTTTAGAACAAGGACCTTCTCGTGTCGAAATGCCGTTAAACAGTAACATTAGGTTCATTCTTTCAAAAACTTCGACCGCATCCACGAGCAAGAAAATATCAAGATAGAGCACGGTTTATATTAGGGGTTGCAGCATTGCTTTATAGCATCACTCGATTATTACAAGATCCCATAAGTTCGAAACCGTGATATTGCAAAATTAATTATAGAGTGGCTTTCGAAATCATTAGATTTTGCTTTGTTTAACCACCTATACATATCCAAGACTTTAATACTTCATGCTTTTGCTCACTTTATATCCCGCTAATCATGACATAATGGCAATTGACAAAGATGCTCCCTAACAGTACTTGCACATATGCGAGACTAATACTTCATGCTTTTGCTCACTTTTGTATCCCGCTAATCATGACATAATGACAATTGACAAAGATGCCCCCTGACACATCGAATTATGAAAAACTAAAACAATGATTTGATAGAAAATTAAAAAAATGGGTTGGAATAAATCGTAAAAGTTATAATGTGAGACACTGCTAAATTCGAGAACGTTATTATATTATTATACTTTTTTAGACCTATTTAAATTGAAACGTTGTCCTATATCAATAATAAAATTATTCATATTATGAATCGTCCTGTAAATATAATTCTATATAAAATTATTATGATATATTAATGATGGTTTAAGTTATGTATTATAATTTTATATCAATATTATAATTTTTTTATGTTGTTAAGACAAGGAACGAAATTTTTAAAATACATATTAAATAATACAGTAATGATATAACATTATACTTTGAATGAAACAAAAAAATAATATTCTTTATTTTTATAAATCAATTTATCATATTATTATATATAATAAAGAGTGAAGAAGGAGGAGGGGGGGGGGGGGTTGGGGTTGGGTCTGGAAAGATGCTCCCTTAGCTTAATTATTCTTTTACCCCAAACCACATAGAAAAAGTTTAACCGGTAAACATAAAGGAAAGGAAAGGAAAGAAGTGCACAAATAAGTTGTACAATAATAAGTTGCACCTAAGTTTCATTTTGAATATTCATACAAGGATTTCGTATAACAACCAGGCAAACCTTGCATTTGTCATTAAAATTGTGCAAACGCTATTATTCATAAATGTGTTATAAGTACCGCTTTGAGATTAAACTATCGACACGATTACTCATGTTCAACCACAATCAATATCCACAATTCGCAAACGCAAGGAGCTTAAAGGAGGAGAAGTGACATGATTAGTATAGCAACAAATCAAATATGACCCGAAACACCCACGCCCATCTATTACAACAAACACGATCCATCATACAAGGTGAGAATATTCCTGTACACGGTCCCACCGAACGAGATTTTATAAAGCTAGATGATGACAATAAGGACCACAACGATGTGCTCGTGTGTTGATATCAGACCACAACAAATAAGAAGACTTTTCTGACGGAGCCAAGCACTGGTTAATTTCTCGTCACTTTCTTCATCTATCTTTGTTCTCATATATAAACACCACACCATCCTCGTTGCTCCTGGGCAGAAAACACAAACACAGCTTTCAAAGAACACAACAATTTCCCTTCAAAGCACATAACAAAAACGATCACTGGCTATCACTGTTTCGAAAAAAAAATAAAAATCGATCGACTATTATCATGGGGTTCATGGAGTTGCCGAAACAGCATCTGATGAGAACCATTATCAAGAAGAAGAAGAACAAGGACATCAGCAGCCCCTACATGCGGCTGCCCTGCAACGAGAACCCTAACAATGATCGCTCTAGCCATCATCACGAGGGTGGTGGAGTTAAAAAAGGGTATGTGCCGGTGATGGTGGGAAACGAACTAGGGGCGAAAGAGAAGTTTATGGTTCGGACCTGTTACATGACACATCCTTCCATCGTGGGTTTGCTCAAGTTATCTGCGGATGAGTTTGGGTACAGACAGGAGGGCATGCTGCAGATCCCTTGCGATCCCGACAGCTTTCGACAAATCATCAGCGATCTGTTGAAAAATGTTTATAAGAGATGAAATGTAGAATCATATAGCATTGGAGAGCGCTGTGATCATGTAGCATGCATTTTCATGCGAATCAGCCCCCTAGGCTTTTAGTTCAGGAGAATTTCTAGTTTCCAGTTTTTTGTTCAATTTTATCTATTTCTATTTACCACACTCCCTATATTCTGATGGTTTCGCATGCAAACTGCATAGGAGAAGATGATGAGTTGTATATCTATTTCGATTAAGATTTTCTACAATTCTTTTCAGCAACTCCTTGATTTGGGTAATTACACATATCAGATGATCATTTTGCCCTCACCAGTCAGGCAGTCACCATAAAGGCACCTTACTGCGAATAAAACATATCCTGATTATCATCTAAAGGGGATTATAGGTAGTTGCAACCTAAAGGAGATTACAGTTGCAATCTATAGGAAATTACAGCAGATGAAGAGTGTTTGAATCACCGAGAGATGTTGGTGAGACAAATTATCTCAATTTTTTTATTTTTGTTTTTATTATTACTGATCTGACCCACATATTACAATCATCTACCACGTTTTATTTATAGATGGATGAAGACGGTGAAATGACTAACAAAATAAAATTTGCCGATTTCTTTTTTTTCGGCGTCTAACAAAGACAATGAACAGTGCAATATCGGTTTTACTTTTCTTCATACGTGAACTTTTTTGTTTTGATCTTATTTGTCATCCAAGTCAAGGATTACGGCTCACAAGAGAAACAACTGCTTTAGTTCCGATTACTGTTATATTGACGGTTAGTTCTTGTTGATATATATTATTATGGCTTTTTATCATGGGTTCGGATTTTTAATAAAGTTGATTCCTCGACATGATATCAGAGCAGGACGTCACAACAGATTACTAACTTGGTCCCTACCTCCTCTCATTTATTGAAAACTATGTGATTTATTTATGTGAACCTTATATAGCATTTGGTATAGATTGGGTCAGTGTTGTCAACACTTCATCATCAATTAAGACTTTTAATAGAATTAGTTCCTCGATAGTTTTATTTATTTACGAGTAGTCATAGTGATGACCAGACACTTCTATTTATTTACGAGTCGTCATAGTGATAACCAATCTATTGCAACGAAAGACTGGTTCAGTGATGTGGAACCCGATCGACCATGTGATCAGATGTTCCACGCGTTCGCAAGACATCAAAAGATAATATCTCTATGTTACACAAAGACAATACTGTGCGTCTTATCCTCGTCTAGGTGGTTGTTTTTTGCAATTGATGATGAACCATTTGTAAGCATAGTCAAATTTGCCTGAGTCATCGATAATTGTCGTTATCATCACGTGCTTTCCTTACTACTTTTAGATCTATAAATAGAAATATGTTCACTCCAGTATCTTAAGCATATTAAATCTTAGTAGTATTATTTTCACTCCATTTGATTCTAACATTTAGAGTTATCTGTCCTTTTTTTCTCAAAAAATATCCAAATTTATCAGAATGAGAAATTTACAACTCTCAACTTATTCCAAGGAACATAATAACATATACACAATCTCTAAATCCTGTATCTCTTTGTCTACTTGAAAGGGCAATATTTGACCGAATAATAGTTGTTTGAAATTTATTTATACTTCTCAAAGTGGAAAGGTAGGGATCAATGTACTAATATTCCACGAAAGGTACTTATAAAGACGACACTAGAGAGAAAAATGTGCAATCCAAAGTTAAAAGTTTTATTTCAGGGGGCCCCAAAATGATGCAAAGTTTCTTCCATTGACAAAAAAAAAAAAAAAAAAAACCATCGCCATGTATATCACTCCAATCCTTTTACAGAACATTGCTCATGTTGCGAGAGACAACTAACTATTGTAATCCCACCAAGACTAAAAACAACCAATTAACAAAAGACACTCCGGCTGTGGAAAAATCACATTGATTGATTGTAAAGAAATTCTACTGATTGTATAGAAAACCCACTATCTAAATAGAAACTCCACAAACGATCAAGTATCATTTTCCCACGGCCAGTGGGCTGCTACTTGTAGCACAAATCATTAAACCATCATTTCATACAATTCAATATGTAATACTAGTAACTGAAAAAATCAATAATACGACTTCAAGTACTGTGCAAAGCTGCTTGAAATAATTTGCAACGAAGGCAATATATATTTCTTACCTGTATTGAAACATGTTCCATCGTGGAAAAATTGAAAACCGACGAGGGGTGCGCGGCTTCGTACCTCTCACTCAGCGACCTTTGTCTACAGAATGTTCAACCCTGAAATAGAAGTACAGTCAATCAAGCTTGATATTTCCTGCTAAATTTCTCGTTCTAACAATTTCTGCATCACATTCCACACTCCACTCTTGGTTAGGCCATCAACTACGAGCAAGTTTCAATTAGAAACTGTGTATCCTTTCTAACCCTCCATTTTAGACTATTCCATGTGACCAAAGCTGTGACAACAACATAATCATAAGGCTATTTCATAGCAGTTCAGAATTTGGTATTTTCTTGTGTACTGGGTTTAAATGTTTCCGTAATATTTTCACATATCGACGGATATACAAGCAGCGAATTCCTGAGGACTCACGTCTTACCCGTAGCTTCCTCGTTCTAAAACTTGTAGTGCTCTAACAACAAATGAAAGACTTTCAGTTATTTCAGCGTCAATTAGTTATTAATCTGTGTTGGTCCATATACTTAACTATCTTGAGAATGCAGACAATCACTATGATTTACGCCTAAAAACATAAGCAGGTCTCAGCACTCCCTATCACGAAGTCGAAAATCTGTCATTCTCCTAATCCAACTCCAACGTAATTGAAATTGAATTCCATAGCAAATCCTAGCAATGAGGTAGGAGAGCGCAACCTCTTCTTTCATTCTTTAACGAGCAGTTATAAAAAGAAAAAACACTTGCAGAATTCTGTGATGTTGCAAATAATATCACCTCAGCAACATGAGCAGCACAGTCATTTGGAACGTTGATCACAAGGATCCAACAATTGCGTTTACTTCTAATGAAGATATGGAAGGATAGTCGGACAGGACTCACGGAAACAGTATGCCATGCTAATTCTCATCCTCCCTATTGTAACGCGATCGTCGTGCCTATATCCAGTTTCAAATATGTTCAGCGACAACCACACGTTCGAACAACACTTGAGTCTCTAATTAGGAATGCTTTCCGTTGCATCATCTTTTTAATCATAGGATCAATGCACTTAGCTAAGATTCATTATCAACATGTTTCAAGAGGTCAAAACCCACACATTCCGAGCATCCACATCCAATATCATCGATTTCAAGTTATCAACTTATGCAATGGCGGTATGGCACGAAACAAGATTAGTATAAACAAACTTGCCTCGTAACCCAAGATGTCGTTCAGGCAGAAACAAAATGTATAATCAGTAGAATATTTGCTTGACATGCATGTCTTATCCATACTGCTTCGCTGCGACGATACCTACAATTTGACGAAACAGAAGTGAAATTAATTCGTATCTTAGAACATGCATTGTTCACTAGCAACGCACAACGGATTCCCCGTTACAAAATTAAAAAACAAAAAAAAAAAGCACAGATCGACGAGTTTGATTCTACTCACATAGCGTAGATTTCTGTGCGAAAGACCTCATTCTCAGCTCCGTGATTATCATCGCCGGCGAATTCGGAGCCGACGCCGGCGGCCGCATCTTTAACAAGTTCTACCGGGAAAGCGGAACCCTAACCTGAGATTTCTGTTCGTTGGTGGTGGCGGAGATCTTTATTGAGCTGGGCTTTAATGACTTGAGCCGAGGGTCTATCGGGCCGGTGCAATTGATAATGGGCCGAAGCCCATTATGTGGTGGCGGCGAGCGATTGTTCAGAGACGAAGTTACTACAGTGAGAGAAAACGACCAAAAGGGATAGGTGGTGGTGCTTCTCCTTATCACGTTATCACAAAACGTGACTTCAGCATTTTTGGCTCAAGATAACCGTGGAACCCAAAATCCGAATCATAGTTTTTCCTTATCCGTTCTATATTATAAGTTAGATTTGGTTGAGCAAGGAAACTCTAAATATTCTTATGTATCGGAAGAAATATGTTTGTTACTTTTACATCATTGTTCTTTTATATCATGGTTTAATTACGACACGGTACAAGATGAAGAGTAATAGATTGTTGCGTCAAAAGATGATCACATATCATCATAAAAAATATAGCTTATGACATCAACGATGGTTTGCACATAGCATATCAAACAAAACAGGAAAGATACCATTCCCTCCGTTTCGAAAATATTGAAACTTTTTAATTTTACATTATGTCGATGTAAAAGTTTGGCATGTGCACAACGATATTCTAACGTTGTTTTTTTGTAAATTTATCTTAAAATATTAATTATTGTGTAAGTTACGCACTTCAACCTAATATATTTTGATATATATATTTACAACAATCGGACGTGATTTGATATTAAAACGAGACTTATATTCTTATATATAAAATAATATAATACACATATATATTGTAATTAATATAAAATAGAGGTAGTACAACAATTGCAATTGAACCTTGTTGCTGTAACTCTACCCACAATTTTTTTCTAAAAAAACAATTATTTTTAAATTTGTGAGTTGAGTTACCTAATAATAGGATAATTTTATGTAATTAAAATTATATAGGGGTATTTATCATGAATTCTCCTCAATTTTTTCTAGATGTTTTATCAATATGTCTCATTCAAATTATATTCTTTTATATTCAATAATTTTTTTCACATAAAAATATGAAAGAATCCATATTTATATTATATCAACTCATCCATTATGATTTTTTATTTTTATTTTTTTTTCTAACACACTCACAACTATAAAATTAATTCAACATATATATAAATTATTATATCGAATTAAATTATTAAAATCTAAATAGAATGAAAAATAAGGAGTATTTACTTTTCTTCCTCCCGTTGGAGGCCTCCTCATCTCAACGCAAGCAACAGCACAACCCACCAAACCCTCACCTCACGGCCCTCGCGCTTCCCATTTCTTTTCTTTTTCACTCAAAAACCATCATTTTTACATCAAAATAGAACATCCAATAAACAAAAAATTAAAATAAAAAATAAAAGAATTGGGATTTTCTTTCGTTGTTCCCTCCACATCTAATTTCCGAACCAAATTCCCTCCCACCTCTCCCCTCTCTCACTCTCCCCCTTTCTCCCCTTTCCCCTCTCCGCCACCACCGCAACCGCCGCCGCCGTCTCCTCCACCGTCTCCACCGTCTCCACTTTCTCCCTCTCCAATTACACCGCTTCCATCCAAAACCCTCGCCTCATCCCCACTTCGATCCCCCAAACCCTCACCGCCACTGCTCGCCGCCTCTCCTCGAAGATCGGGCCTCGAATTTCGAGGAATCGGGGATTTTTTAGGGTTTTGAGGTGGTTTTGACTTGGATGGAGAGTGTTGGTGTGCCGAGTCAGGGATCGCAGGCGGGGCAGTCGGTGGTGTTGCCGATTCAGCAGCAGGAGGCGGCTGAGAAGAGGCAGCAGGCTCCGGTGTTCTCTTCCATGAAGCCGCCGCCGACGCCGGTGGTTGTTTCGGCGTCGGATTATCATGGACGGATTTCGCATCCTGAGGCTGTCGTCGTATGTTCTCCGGTGTGTTATTCGTCACTATGTCGCTTGTGTTGCTCCACTATTTTGTGTGTTTAGGTTTGTGGTTGCTGGAATTTGACGAGTTTTGGTTTCGGATGTGGCGGCTGTGGTGGTTTAGAGTGTGTATCGGCGGTGTTTTGGTGGATTGCTTATGAGATGTGAGAATAAGTAATCTGATTGAATGAGATGAGCGAATCGTGTGAGTTTTGTCAAAGTTATGTTTCTACAAATTATATAACTAGCTTGTGGTTGTGTGTTGATGGAACATGTTTGGTCTGATCGGCATTGTTTGCCAAATTTGTCAGTAATGCGACAAATGTATGGTGGCTGGGACTAA
Source organism: Drosera capensis (assembly GCA_001925005.1). Lineage (NCBI taxonomy): Eukaryota > Viridiplantae > Streptophyta > Magnoliopsida > Caryophyllales > Droseraceae > Drosera > Drosera capensis. The sequence continues at coordinate 17,638 of LIEC01011934.1, forward strand.
TGGAAATATGCAACAAACATGTGTAATGAAGAGTGTTGTTGGCTATTGAGAGGCTAGTGTGGTAATCATGATTGTCGTTGGCTGGTTATATCGTTCTTAGTTTGAATTTAGGCTGTTGATGTCTTAGCTCTTTTGACTCTAGTGTATGTGAAACTATAATGAACTTAGCTTAGAGTAACTGATGGTGCAATAGACTCTTTAGTTCAAACGCCCGGTCGCGTACACTGTGGATACATTGCAGTGAACTGTGAATTTAACTGAGCATTGAAGTTTGTGCTGAAACTGACTGAATGATTTCATGTTTTGTTGAAAGAAAAACGATCAGATTCATGCCTTCAGGATAGAGAGTGTGATGATGGAGTTTGCATTTCTCTTTAGGACAGTGTGAATTTTGAACAATACTTTTTGTGAATGCAATATATTTTCCGCGACGTATCCTGGTCAACAAAGGCTTGATGGTTATAGCAACACTTACACAAGTTTATATCTGTGAGCTCTTAGTCTTCTTTGTACTTTCTTGCTGTCCTATCAGCCATTGAAGCGAAAAAGCGAAACAGCTGAACATGATGCTGAATTGAGTCACTCCTATCCAGGATTTTCCGAAGTGATGAACAACACACTCCAGACACCCGTGTCAGGGAAAGGTAGAGGACGTGGATCAAGAGTCTCAAAATATAACAGAGCTGCACCTCAAACTCCCATGCCAACTCTTGGTATAAACTATTGTTCAGTTACTTCACTACTTACCTATGATTTGAATATCTATGGAATTTATGTTTTAAATTACGTAGAACCCTTGATTCAGATGATGCAATACATGTCATTGTGCAGGTTCTCCTGGCAATATTTTCACCCCTGGTGGTTCTTGCCGATATGATAGTTCCCTTGGTAATTTTGCACGACTGGCATCCTTCATACTACAGTTGCTGAAGCATCTTTTCTTTTTTCAAGTCCCGTTTTTGTTTCCATGCTAAATGGTCACCCTCGTTACTTTGACTCTTCTAATGTGGTAAACTTTTGCTCTTTGTTCTATTTTAGGCCTTTTGACAAAGAAATTTATTAACCTGATCAAACATGCTGAAGATGGTATTCTTGATCTCAATAATGCCGCAGACACTTTAGAGGTGCTTGTTACTTTATTTCCTTTGTTCTTGGTTATGCTTCTTCTTTGTAAGAAAGAATACGGTTTAAGGAAATTGTTTTCTGTATGCCAGGTACAAAAAAGGCGTATCTATGATATTACAAACGTCTTGGAGGGTATAGGACTCATTGAGAAAAAGCTGAAGAACCGGATCCAATGGAAGTATGTTAAATGATTCAAAATATCCATTGCACTTGGCTAATTTCCTATGCCCCCATGGGGTTATTATTCATCATGCATCCAATTCATAGGTTAACAATATTTATTTGATGTATCAGGGGACTAGATATCGCAAGGCCAGGTGATGATGAGGACAATTTCTCTAGTTTACAGGTATCTCAACCTTGAAGGATATCGGTCTTTGTGTAGTGAAATTTCTTCATGCTATGGTGCTTCCCCAGGAATAATGATGTACCAGCCCCCCACATACATCAGTTGGATAAAGCTTCTTTAGTAGATTACATTATAACCTAGAGGTTGCATCGGATCAGACAAACTAACTGTCCAAAATCTGTACAGCCTCTACCCGTGCAGGGTCAACATGCTTACTTCAGTGACATTTACCACAACCCATATGTTCTAATGTGTTAATGGCCTATTTTCTGAGCCTGTTCGTTCCTCTTATGTTGTAGGCAGAAGTTGAAAGCCTTTCTCTAGAAGAGCACAGGTTGGATGAACAAATCAGGTACTTAACAATGAGCATGATCCTTCTTGATATCAATTGCAGCGAACCTTTCTTATAACTCTGTCTACCGTTTCAGAGAAATGCAAGAAAGGTTGGGGGAATTGAGTCAAGATGCACACAACCAACAGTAAGAAACTTTCATAATGTTTGCATGAGGTTATGAACTTCTATAATATGGTGGATGATAGTGCATTGCCTCTTGTTAATAATGGCATCCGTTTTAGGTGGCTGTTTTTGACTGAAGAAGACATCAAAGGTTTATCTTGCTTTCAGGTCTCATTCATTTCAATACCCTGTTTTTTTTTTTTTTTTTTTTTTTGGGGGGGGG
>LIEC01011934.1:19829-85582 GCA_001925005.1 Drosera capensis
TGGGGGGGGGGGGGGGGGGGGGTTCATTCGCCATCTAAATTAAGCTTCAAGATGCTAACAACAGACATATTATGATGGATCATTACCATTTGCTCCTATTGACTTTTTAAATTGGATTTACCAGAACGAAACCTTGATAGCCATTAAAGCTCCTCATGGAACCACTTTGGAGGTTCCGGATCCGGATGAGGTAACTCAGACAGTGATGGAGATATACAATGACTTGACATTCATATTTCTTCGCTAAATCAATTTCTATCTTGAATTTCTAGGGAGCTGATGATCTTCAAAGGAGATACAGTATGATCCTTCGAAGCACAATGGGTCCTATAGATGTCTACCTTGTCAGGTAATGTTCTTTCTTCTCGTTTATAAACATGTCCGCTTTCTTCCGTGGAATCGATGGTTTCTGGTTTCAGTGTGATTAAAACATGCTTTCTGAATCACCAGATGGAGCAAAACAAAGTATCAGTAGCTGTGAGATATTTGCTTTAATTTGGTTTTGATTTTGTCTTTGTTGCAGTCAGTTTGAAGAGAAGTTTGAGGAGATCAATGCTCTCGAAGCACATAGTAGCCCTCCAAGAAACACTGGACCTAATCAAAGTGTCCCCATGGACACCAGCGTGAGCGGTGGTGAAGAAGTGCAAATCAAGGGTCAAGAGCCCGATGAAATGCACACAGATGAAAATGCTCAACATGACTTTGTTAGCGGGATCTTGAAGATTGTTCCTGAAGTTGATGTAAGTGATAACGTTTAACTACACCTATATAAATAGAAGTTAGAACATGGATATGCTGCTATTCAGGTGCATATTAGTAGATGACCAAAAGTACCGAGATAAAAATGTTTCTCCTCCTGCATCTTGATTTCATTGCAGGCTGTCGGTGAAGGTGTGTTTCACATGGTTTGTTTATTTTGCAGAACGATGCAGATTACTGGTTGATGTCGGACGCTGATGTTAGCATCACTGACATGTGGGGAGATGCAGAATGTATCCTTTCTATGAACCTTACTGTTATACCTCCTCTTTCTCCTCTCCAAGGCTCTTGGTTCCTTCCTTGACATTCGTCCATAGCTAGAGTCAATTGGAGCGGGTTTCGCAGCATCAATGAAGACTATGCTATGGAAGATTTGGGCACAGCACAAGTGCAAACTCCACCTTCTTGTGTACCAGAAATGCAGCCAATGGACGCGACGGGAAGATGATTGTCATTAATGTATCGCTTCCAAGACTCAGCCAAGTACACTTGCTCTTCATGATGAAACCCTTGTACTCGTCAACCTCATTGACGTACTTTAGTCCACAACTGAACCAAAGATGCTTGTGAATGAAGCTCGGGATGTGAAAAAAAGTGCTGGTCATTTAAGTTCAGACAAGGATAAGATATGGCGAAGCTGGTATTCCATTGTTCAGGTGGCTGGTATACATGAACTAGAGCTCTCTCCGATGACGGTGACTGATAGGCATGCTTAGTTGCTAGTTTGCCCTGTACAATCGTATTCTGTAGGTCTAGGATTAATCTTATATGTGGGTATTGCATTTTACATGAGACAGATGCACATATGGAGTTGTCGTTGCCAAGGCGGTGTTGTCGGGTGTGTGCTGCTTTAGCTGTTTGTAGTATCTCCTGTAGGAGCTGGCTTGTTTGGGGGCATCGAAGCAAGATTGTTGCATGTGACATTGTATGATTTGTGATGGTAATTTACAAAACAGAGCAGATTATTTGTAACACCTAGATTGGTGTTTTGTTCTGCCGCTAGTTTTTATACTATCAGTTACTATTGAAGTTGCTTGCGAGTTAAGTCCATGTAAGTACTTTTGTAGGTTATTTGTTTATTCATGGCATTCGTTTATTTGGAATAATCAACTATAACTATATAACCAATAAAAACAAAATTGTAAATATAGATTTTAAAAACTAAATTAACAAATTAAATTTAGCTCAAAATTTAAAATTTTAATTTGAATCTTGATAAGATAGAAACCCTGTAAATCCTGACCATTACATGAAGTGTGTCGAATCCTTGGTGGAAAAAAGCGTTGTCTATACGCTCCCATTTAAGTATCGACCAATCTTACGATAAACGATAAGTCTCTGTGCTGCTACCGGAAACCTGATTCAGCAAAGTGTTATTTTTGTGTTTAGTCATTGTTGGGAACGTGTGAGGAAAAGAAGGACGAGATTAGAGATTTCTTTGATGTGAAGTTCAAGAGATCAAGGAATGATTGACATTTTTTAAACTCATCAGGTACTTGTATGTAATTCTGTTTGTGTGTTCCCTTTCTAATTGCGATCGTTACGCATGTCGTGATATAATCAACACTAGTTTCAATCCTAATTCGCATGAACTTCGTTGAGATCCATACACAACTTTAAAGCGAGAAAGAAAAAGACTTCCAAAAACTAATGACTAAGTCCTTGATTTGTCTCCTGGCGAAAATATCTGGGTTTTATTGATAATATAAATGATCATTATTTTATGAGTATATTGATCACTCCATACTTTTAAGCTTTCCATCATATCAAGCTTTTTATTCCCTTCAAGCACTTCATAACAAAGTGTCACGCACATGAACAATACAAACATTTATTAAGTGATCGAGCGACAAAGATCGGGAAAATGTGGTTGTTAGCAATAGTCATCCATCAAGAAGTTAAACAACACAAATTGTTCATGTTCGACATCACGAAATACACAAAATGCTGATGTTGGGGGCCTTGAATATTCTTCATTAAATCGAATACATGTGAAAACAGAGCAATCCATGTTTATGAAAGTTGTCCATGAAATCAAGGATCCAACAAAGCATCACTTGGTATATTAATCTTATAACCAAAAAAGAAAAGAAAAAAAGAAAAGGTAAAAAAGCAAATCTTCTTTGAACTACTCATGAGATGATCGTCAAATAACATAGGGAAAAAAAGAGCAGTTTCAATACACATATTTTGAGTTCAGTAGAATATTACACATTAAGTGTGGAGTACCAAGGGATTGTTTAAAATTATTACACTAAATTTTTCTGATTTAGTATCTCCGTTTAATCCATTTAAAATAAAAAAATATCAAATATTTTTGTTTCATTAACCAATAAAAAAATGATAACAAAAAAATCCTAAATAATTGTTGTTGAGAATTATATGAAGTTTTGACCTTTTTGATTGAGAAGAGTATGTATAGTGACTTTTTTTTTCTCACAGGGCCCAATAACTCGCTATCTAAGAACATTTGTAATGGTTTTTTTTGTCTCCATCCTCATCCTCAAGTTTAAAGATTTTGCCCAAAAAATCTATCCAATGGTTTTCGTATCTCTGTTTAGAGCAATTGCAGCGGCTTCCCCACTTGCCTCTTTATCTCTACATTTAAACGCCCACTCAAAAAACTGTTTGTGCAGCGGCTTCCTTTCTCTTTATTTTCCCGAAACACATCCCTATATCATTTTTGCTTCTCTATTATCAGGGAATGAAGAGAACGATCCTTATCCCATTTTAAACCTCCACATCATCAAAAATTGTAAGGGTTCATGCGTCTGTCACAATTACTCTCTCTTTTTTTTTTTCTCTTCGGAAAATTCATCTTGTCTCGTTCCCCTCGTGAGCTTCACAATGCTGTTGCTGCTTCAATTTCGTCACCAAATCTACAAAATTGATGAGTTTTTTTATGACGAGGGAATGACACTGTAATATTATTTTTTTAGAGATTATAATAAAAAAAACTATTACGATCTACAAATCAATCTTTTTTTTAAGATACTAATAAAAAGAACATTTTCTTCTTTATGTGAAATCCACGAGGGAGGAGGAGCTCGACAAATGTCGTGGATAGATTGTGCTCCCGCAACAAATATAACATTAGTGACAATCACTATTGTGAGTTTCTTAACCATCCATTGATTAGGTATTCGTAACAACATTTGATGGTTGTCAGTGAGATACCATGAACGTCCGAGGAAAAAAAAGTCGATGAATTGTCGACAAAATGATACGCATCAAAAGACCATTGATCCACCATGTGAGCAATACTAGCATAGCATGATCCTTAAAGAATATAAAAGTTATAACAAAGATCTTGTCATATAATCCTCCCACATGCGCATTTTTTCCCTATCAAGCACCTTTTTTATGCACATAATTAATCAACTAGTGCAAGAATAAGATAACAATTGCTTTTATATTTAATCTACAGACTTTTTTTTCGTTTTTTTTTTAATGCTAACCCATGTATAGTTTTTGCATTAATTTGTGTATGCATGAAAGGTACACTCTCATTATGGGCCTTGAAGCCCAATCACAGTATCATGATAGCTGATGGGCCCAACAAGATCATCAAGTATCTATCAACCTTGCTTGATTGTGAGGGCACATTAGCTATGTCCCATTTTAAAGGCATTGGATTGCTTAAACACTGTACCTGTGTTAGTTCTGAGTTTGCATCGTACTTAGTTAACAGAAATGCTCGTAACAAACTATGTTAGTTTTGACAACAATTATGTGAATCTTTCTTCACATGCCATCTTGGTTGACTGACAGTTTAGTTAGTCGAGGTGTATACAAGATAGGGTATTATGGATATCTATATCAAAACTGGTTTAAAAAATCTTTCGAATTTACGAATTATTCGATTGACCTACAATTGTTTTCAACAAGATTAGCAAACATGACTTGAAGGATGAATGATCCAAGATGTTGGATCAAGACCAAGTGGCGATAGCTTTGTTTTGTTATAAAAAGAGTATGTTATTTTCCTTTGGTTTTGCAGAGATAGGTCAAAGGAAATGAGAGAATGTCCAGAATTGATGTATTTTTTTACAACATAATTCCTCAAAATACATCCATTTTCACAAATAGTTTTTTCTAAATTTGTACAATTTACAATGATATGATAAGAGTTCCGTATGAAGGGAAGTGATTTTGACCATTAAAATTTACAAGGAAATGATAGTTAGTGTGAGTATTATATCATTATCATAAAGCACCATCACATATCATATATTATTTTTGGATGCATCTTGTAAATGGCAAGTATCTCCAAATCATAGGAATACGTCTTCAAATTTGACAAAATAACAAGCTTTTTATTCACTAAACAATTTATTTTCATTGCAGAATCCCTTTGGTTGAATTTGTAGAATTCGAATACTTACATCAATCAACATGTTTCACGACGTTGAAATTAATCATTTTATATATTGTGTAAATTATCAATAGGTTTCATTTTTTAAATTTGTTTTTCAAAAAGTCGTCTCTAACTTATTAATTATTATTTAGTTTTGATTATAGTAATGATTTTTTTCTTCTTATTAGATATCATGGAATTGAAGTCTTTTATTTTTATGGATGACTAATTGATAAATAAGATAGTGAGGTATCATCAATTGATAAATATATTTGATTTTAATGATTAATAGATAATTCTCTCTTATATATAAACCCCTTCGTCGTTTATAAATTGTGATGTGTTGACTCAACACGATTATTAATAAATTCATTAACTTTGTATAATTTGACTAAAATACCCCTTTGGATTTGTAGGGAGAAGTGTGAGATAGAGTGAGAATAAATAAAAATTATAAGTGAATAGAAAGAGAGAGAAAAAAATGATGATAAAAATGATGTGATAAAAATAAGAGTAATAAATACACGAATTTTTTTTAATTTTAAAAACATCATAATTTATATAAAACATTTATATTTAAAAATATATTATAATTTATTTTAAACGAAAAGAATATTTCATATTCCATCCCACCTTTTCTTTGATATGCACTAGAACAGTGGATATCGGAGAGAGTTAATTGATTAGTAGTAATTGATTAATTAAATAAGCTTGGGGGAGAGGTTTCTATCGATGAGTAGGAAAAGCCCCATCCGCAATTAAGCGATTGATGGCGCAATTAGTTTCGCATTAATCACAGAGATAATAAGTCCACATCACATGTCTTGTCCCATTTCCCCACACCGCCCGCTGCCTTCCTTCAATTTCCTATTTGTCTTGCATCACATTTCTCTCCTTGCATTGATCTAATCTGTTGTATTTAAACTATGATGAAATTAATTTTTCAGCTTGCAATGAATCAATTCGATTAGCTTGTAATGAATTCCTTGTCTCAACTTGATCCTATAAAGAAAAAGTTCTCACATCACTGGATAAAACCTGAATATCATATTGATAAAGATATTTATAACATAAATATTTCAACTTAATTTGTTATCAATTGTTACAATGTATAATCATTAAGAATGGTTAGCTAACAGATCCACATAATTCTTTTAAATGAAAAATACGATAAAAATATCGATATATATATATAATCTTATCATTATTGTATAAAAAAATTATTTTCTGATGTTTTAGATCGAACCTTTTGCTGATCGGAAAAAAATACTTATCATTAAGATAATCCGGTTGATTATCGACCTGTATGTGTGAACGAAAAAATTACTTTGCGTTTACTAGTGGCAATATTATAAAATAAGACTTAAGTTTTGAGCCTAGACAATGGAAGAAAAAGGAGCCAAGTGGTGCTTGACTGATTTTATTTGTGTTACTTTCTGTAACGTAAAGGTGGCGCTGCGTGAAAGGTGGGAGGGCGATGGAGATTCGGTGGGGTTCAGGTGTGCATATGTATATGTGTGAGAAAAAAGGGCCCCTGCCTCAAGCTGAGATAGCCACGGTACTCCGGTTGATGCTCCCTGCAACACATAATATTTATAATTATTTAATACGATATAAAAATTTATATTTTTTTTAAAAGTTTTATAAAATTTGATAATTAATGAATATTTTTTTAAAAATAATAGATTGTTATAAAAATAAATATATATATATTATAACAAAATATGATTGGTATGATTTTTTTAATAAACATTGACTAAAAAAATAGATTATAAATAAATTGGAACAAAAAAGAGTGTTGCATATGAAACGAAGAAGTATCATCTTTCTTCAAAAAGTTTAATGTACGGGATTACACTAAATTAATGATCATACATAATCAAGAATCATATGCTAATATGTTGTTGCAAACAGTAGTCAAGTTGTTCGTTTGTATGGTTCAATGTATTTTTCTTTTTTTTTTTACTGAGGGTGGTTACCTTAAGGCTATCAGAATAAGTTTTATGTGTGCTACTCGTGATTGCGAGTAAATTTGAACAACCAGAAGATGGGATGTGTCTCAATCAGCCGAAAGAGAAATAAAATACACGAAGAACATAAATATAAATATCACATTGAGCACATAAATAATGCATTGAACAAATACAGATCATCAATACATTTGGTTGCTGAGAAGACGGAGATTTTCTCAAACATGAAGACCCTCCCTCACTTACCTTAACCCCAGATACATATCTTCCCTCACTAATCAAACGATACGATCCCGTCTTATGAGCAACCCAACGATACGATACATATCCTAATCCTAGAAAGCCCCTAACAAACAACAAAGAGATCGAACACCCGAACATAAATAGATAAACAACTTACGATAAAATTCTCTATTCTACATTCGGCTCAAACTGAGTCGAGTCGAGAGCTTAGTTTCCGCCACATTTTTTTTTTTCCATAATATTTTTAAAGAACTTTAAGGAAATAAAAGGAGGAGAGATTAAAAATAAGAGCACATGGCCCACACACGGTCCCAATTTTTTTCCTTCAGTTCCTGGACTTCTTCTTGGCGGCGGCGGCGCCGTGGCGGCGGAGGTTGTGGTGGTTGTCGGTGTCGTCGTCGTCGTCGCGGAGGAAGTCGAGGAGGACAGTACTCTTGCATTTCGGGCACCTCGGATCGGATTCCGACAACATGACGTACATCAAACACCTCGGACACCCGACGAGCACCATCGACGTCGTCGCCTCCGGGCTGCTTGAGTACTTCAAACTGTCCTCCGACGACACGCACGAGCTCGGCGGTGATGTGTCCGGCGACGTGGTGACCGCTGCTGGCTGATTTCTGCTGCCTCTTGGCTGTGACAGGTTCAGTTTCAGATCAAGCCGTGTGTTCTGTCTCATCATGTTGTTTCTCCTACTCATCTTTGATTAACCAAATAATTATCTGATCAAATAATAAAAAATAACGTAAATCAATGAAAATCCTTACGAAAAAAGTATGTGAAAATATTTAGATTCAACCCTACCTCGCTCTGATCGTCTAGTGGATGGATGGCAAAAGAGATATGGTTGATGAGTTGGGGGAAGTGATGATATGAAAATTATTAATGAAAAAAATAAGCGTTTTTTTTGGTTTTGGGGGTTGAAGGGATCATGTGAAGAGTGGTTTCATTATATAGAGCGGATGAGAAAAGGAGGGGAAGAGAAGAGTGGGTGCTTTTAATTCATAATTAAAGTATGGATAGAAATGGGAGAGTTTTTTTTTTTTCTTTTAGTGAGTGTATAGGAAGAGGATGATTGAATTCAATTCAATTGAATTGATTAGAATGGTGAGAAGGCACGAGCTGATGAGGGATGAGAGAAACCCCATATCGGAACAGGGCAGAAGGCGACCCCTAGCCGTCTTTGATCATCAGATCAACCAACAAAACTTATATTTCATATAAATCTATGTTGATGAGAACGCTCATAATCAAACTCGACCTATGAGATGATTGCACGGTCGAACCAGTTGAGCCATGAGAGTTCATAAACATGATATTAATGATTTGTTGGAGGAAATTTAATTGATTTTGGTATGTGAAATAAAAATGAGTTGGAAAAAAAAAAAACAGGGGAGATTGAATAAGAGGAGTAATTGCTGCTGGGTGGTGTTATAGTAGGACTAGTGAGGTGAGCTGTGAGGCCTTTTTCTTTCATTTTTTGATTTCAATTTTTACATTGATTGTTCATTGATTGAGTTAGCAGGGAGCTATAATGATCAATTCATTGTTGTGTTTTTTCCCCTGTTTTTTGTTATTCATTTTCAAGTTTTTTGTTGAGAAAATCTGAAGAAATAAATCTAAAAGATTTTTGATCTGTTTCAAAAAATATCCAACGGCTAATAGTGGGAAAAATATCAGGCTCAAAATCTATGAGTTCTGTTAACCTAGTCAATCCCTAAACCTATTAAATATAGTTAGCTAGTTAGATGGGAGACTTTCTATGTGTTTCTATTTCAAGCATAGTTTTGATTGACACGGTTTTGGTGTAAGCTATGCTGTTGAAATCATGTTAATCTCGTGTTTAGTTCGGGAAAGATTGTTATGTTTAGGATTCGACTTAAGACCTTCCAATGAATTTCCTTGTATCAACTAGAATTGTGTACAATATACGGATCCTTAGATGACGTATGATCCCCCATGTTTAATTCGATAAATAATTGTTAGTGCTCTTGCTATTACGATCGATTCATAACTCTGCGATCTAGTTTACCGAGTTAGTCCGTGTTTAAACCTCGTCCAAGTCAATTGCATCCACGAGATTATATTATGGGATCCAAGCGATTCCGTGAATGAGTACGTCATATCGTGTACAGAGATATATCGTCAGTGTAATCTCTTGAACGAAAATGGAGTACATTCAATTGGACCCATTACACAAAAAGCTGAACTATCCGAGTGTAACGTCGCCTCCTCGTTATTTCTCAATGGGCACCTTACGATTTTCATAGAAATTTATACCTCGTGATGTACAAGTCACAAAAGGGTGGCCTGATCAGTCCTCTGTTTTCATTTTTCATGCCTCACTTTGTAATGGTCCACTCCAGCACTTCAACTATACATGATACCCTGTTGGATAGTTGGACAAAGCAAGAACAAAGCTGCTTTTTTTTTTTTTTCCTTCTTTTAAAAGATTATCCATTTATCCCAAATAAATCACCATTTGATCCAACAAATAATCCCTAAACCCAGAAAATCATGTAACCTGTTTTTATTAACGACTCATAATTACTAGTTAGTTGAATATCTATTACAATTTGATTTCATTATCTTTTTATTGAAGGTTGAACCATTGACCAAGTAAGATAGGGTTACTCAAGTTGTTCTTTATTTTTATTTCTTCATGTTTCTTTCTTTTTTTGGAAGAGGTAATTCTAGGTGAAAAATTAGACAATGAAACTATTCGTATGAGTAATTTAGAGAATGACATGGACATCCTTCGAACTGTTTTTCTTTTTCTTTTTTCATAGAAAGTTCTCTGTCTCATTAACTAATAAATTATCAAATTTGTGTCTTTCGACGATACTTAAACTCATCTTGATCGACTATTAACATGTCACAGAGAAAGTACTTAAGCGAATGGTGTTACATATATCATATGTGTGTACATAGTTGAAATTTTTTATATAAAAAATGTTTGACCATATGCAATGGATGTATTAATGGAAATACTTATGGCTATATGCAATTGAATTTCAACCACCTTAATTTAAAGCCTTTATTCATGAAGGTGGTTCTGTCCAACAATAGTTTTATGAATGACATTAACATCACAGCCCACAATAACTGCAACCATTGGCATCGATCAAAAGAGGAGAGAGCTAATAATTCATTCATCATTCATCAATCTCTTATTCAAAGCAACCAACAGTTCGGTGTGTGTGTTTGTGTCACAGCTCCCCTGCAACCAAGCAAAAACCAATTGACAACTTATCGTATTCCAACTTATAAACTTAATTTTTTTTCGTTAAGTTTAGTTTTCTCAATGTTAATGTTCAATAATGAAATTTTCAAAATATAGACCAGCACGATACATATATTATACTAAGAAAAAAAACTCATTTTTATTATTTCTGTTTCATAATTATTGCAACGTTTCTATTTTTGTGTATTATTCAATATGTAATTTGAAGAGTTTCCTTATTTATCTAAACGACACGATTTAAATTTTCTATTCGCCTATGGTTATATTACGTAACGTTTATTATCATTTAAATTTCATAATATTTTCTCAAAAAATAATGTTTGATAGTCTCGTAATATTGATAAAACCTTTTATCTCCATATCAGTATAATCAAAATAATGTAATCTTTCTAAACAGAAGGAATAAATAAAAAATGACTAAATAATTCTGCTGAAATAAAATAAATTCTGGATGACCTGACAAATATATTGAATAGGTAATCTTCAAAATTTGAATTAACTTTGGAGTTTATGATGGCCACCAAAGCCCAGTACTCGGTGGACCATCAACCAATTTCTAATGCTAATATAACTGTATAAATATGTTGTACTATCAGTACCCATACTATTGCTAGTACTCTCACTCACTCCTCTATCAATCATCATTCACTGCCCGAAATTTAAGGAGGCTCATGTATTCGAAGTACTCGGGTAAATTACTACACAGACTACTGCAACACCGATGACGATGTTCACCATATGAGTCAATGGACTGTTTAATATTATTATTTAAAATTATAAAAAAAATATCAACAATAATAAAAATAGAAAATTAATAATGAAATCAAAAACATTTTATTAGATAAAAAAATTTCGATAAACAGATAGCGATCGAACTCATGATATCATATTACGATTTGTTCTAATATCATATCTTAAAAATAACTATAGTAAAAATTTGAAGTGATGATAGAAATGTCACTTAATGTATATCTTAACAACTTATATCTGACTTTTGTTGATAGTTAAATTTTGTTCAAGGACATTTTATTTTTCTTCAATGTTTGCATTGATATATGAATCAAGTCATATCTTTAGAGGATCTGTAACAAGAAGCGTTGATAAATGCATCGTCAAAAACATTTAAAAGGGGTTATAAATGGCATAGCATACTATATAGCAGTGTGGTAGAAGTATTAATTGATAATTTCTCCATGTCTCCTCCTTGGTTTTATTTATAGGTTTTAATTTTCTTTTTTCATGATTTTTGGGATTGATATTGATGATGCTTCCATGCCTTCACATTAAGGGAAGTTCTTAACTAAACGGCATCAAACTTAACTAATTTCCGGCTTTATACATTTCGTGCATGATTATTGAGACAAAATTTACATGATTGTACAAAATTTACTATTAAGCTCGACTCTAGTTTATCTTTGATCCGATGTTGGCATTTCATGTTAGTATATAAAGTATATACACTGTTGAATTTAATGGACGCTACTCTCTTCTTCTTTTTTTCTCCGTCTTACTTCAATCAAACAGTATAAATATAAGAAGGCGTGAGGAAGCTATACAAGTGAATATTTCAAATATAGTATAATATTCTTGCAGACATAGGAAACATACCACAAATAACGAACTTATTGCATTAATTTCAGTTTTCGTTACTACACGTAATATCCTTGACTTCACATGAAGATAAATTAAACTAGTGATTTTGTACCCTTGTGAAGAATATTGAGCCATCAATCTTATGAGATGATGTGATCGATATATGGGCTTCTATGTAGACCATGCCAAGGTCAATATTCCAAAAACAAGTGCGACCGTTTATGGGCTCAAACCAATTCGCTTGCATAAATTAAAAATGCAATTGCTCCCTGCGAAGAATTTGGATACGTTTTTTTTTTCTTATTTTAAAAAGAAAAAAGAATAAAATATTCGGGACATTGAAATGGAATCTGATGGTCTCTAGATAAAATGATTTAACGAGTATTACTTGAGGCATGATAAAATATGTGACAGTTTAAAAGGAAACCTGGCATAGAATGGATATAATCTGATGAAAGCTAGGGATGTAATGTTCATCTCTTGCACTGAAAGCATTCTGGAAGATTGGACGAACAATAGTTACTTTGTAAAGGTTATGAAGACTTGTTAAGAGACAAAAAACCAGATGTAGCCTGAAGCAAGGTTGTGTGTTCAATCACGTTTCTCATTTATCTCCTGGTTGGTCTTCTTGAGCAGGTTACATACCAAAAAAATGGTCACTACAAAAAAACAAACCTTTTGCAACTGTTTTTAAACTGGTGTTACTGATGATGATAGTTGTATCTGAACATCAGATACAACTCTCATTTATCTGATGATAGTTGTATCTGGTGTTTAAAAACACCGGTTTAAACCGGTGTGTGGTTGCTTCTAATACGATTGCAGGTGTGTTGGAAAAGATTGAAGCTGAAGTCAAAGGATGGTTGCTTTAAACAATGGTGAGTTTGGTTGATAAGATTAGCAGTGGAAGGAGAGGAGAGGAGCTGCCATAGAAAGGAAACCTGTGCCAACAGCTGTGGCGTATGAATTATGAAGATGTCGTAATAAAAAGGCTGTTTCAAGCTGTGAGTACTCCAGAAGAAAAAAAACACGGAAAAAAAAAACCAAAAAAAAAAGAAGAAAAAAAAATCCATGATATATTCGATTAACAGCATTGGAGAAACAACTTATTTTTGTTCAGAATCTGGTAGACCAAACTCGTTTGCCATATACAAAATTCCCCATCTATCAAAATTGTCTTTATATCTTCTTCTCTCCAAGGTACAACGCCTATTGGTTCGATGAACATGGTTTCATACAATGAAAGCACACATATGAACCGAAATCAAACCATCACATTCTCAACCAGTATCAGAGGAAGTAACAAAGTTTACAAACCCAGGAGAGGTCCAAGGAGCACCTTAAAAAAAACATAAGGACATTAACTCCATAGTCATAATCATTTCAACATAAAGAGTCGATCGAGCTTCCGGCGTGTCTTCAACGAGATTTTTACCCATGAACGACGCCCATGAAGTTCTGTCGATTCTTCGCTTGTTTTAGTTCACTCTCCATGAACCTTGAAATAGACACTTGAGTTATACTAGAAGGTCTCTGCTTCCTCAGTCTTATTCTTCGGTTTGCAGTGCCTTGTGAAGGAAAACCCTCCCACGTCCTGCTCTGAGATTCACTCACCCGGATTTCCATTGTCGAAATCCGAGTGAGTGAATCATCAAGCTCGATAATATTATCATTCAATATGTCTGCAAAACAATCGTCCTCAGCTTTACTTTGCTGCACGATCGAAACATATTCAAAATTAAAAATCAGGCATATACAGACACCTATCTGATTTAATCATACTATTTGATCCACCAGACATGAGCTTAAACAAAATGAGAACCTATAAAATCAACAAAATGACAATTATCTAAAAGCAAGAAATTAAAGCACTAACCAAACAAACAAAAACATAAACCATCGAATCATACACTTGAGGGGTGACTGGGGGACTCCACATGGATTTCCTTGATGTCCATTTTTTCACTAATCGTAGATGTATCACCCTGCTCGACACATTGAGAATCTTTCAATATAATTCAAATAAACAATAACAACTTCAGAAAAAAGATAGAAAACAGAAAAGAAATTAAAGAAAGAGAGATACGAAATATAAGATCATACACTTGGGCGGCGACTGGGAGATTCCAATTGATGTTCCTCATCTTTCACTTTCTTGGTTTGCTCAACGGATTGAGCTTCATCGCTGCTATTTGATTTCTTTGACGGAGTTGCACTCTCACTATGAGAAGCACTAGCCATAAATGTTGGCGGTTTCGAAGTTGAAGGTTCGTGATTCAGATGAGTACCTCCACAAAAATCATTCTTGCGCCTAAGACGGCATATAACAAGGGAATCCTGCATTTCCATAGTAAAAGACGTCGAGATTTTGTCATGTAAATAAACTAAAAAAAGAAACAAAATGTTGCAACGATACATCATTATTTTGCGGTCAATCTCACCAAAACAAAAGCTATGAAGCGCACGATTTACCTGACCAAGCATACAATACTCGTGCATTATCCATTCAGTTCTCTTGCCTTTAGGTGCACGTCCAATGTGAAATACCAACGTCCTTTTCGTGCCGATTATGTCAGATCCAATCTTTACGCCCCGTTCTTTACCAGTGGCCTTCCAATATCCAACTTCGGTCGCCCTTCTACTCTGAGAGCCAGTTGGATATTTCTTTCCTCGTGATGAAAAGAATAACCACTCATGATCTGATTTGATGATGGACTTATCTGCGCAAGTAAGTACGTACCCATAAATCCAAACTCCATGGACTTATCGGCTGTATTAATAAATATAGATTTTCTAACACAGCCGATACCATAATGATTTCATCCTACCTTGACCCCTGACTACCAAAGATGATCACACACATGCACTACATATGAACTTCTCCGATATCTAACCTGGCAGATCCCATGGCTCGAACTTGGTGATATCGAGCTCCGCGATCACCTCGACCGCCTTCTCGTCCCCTGCCACCTTCTTCCCGAGATAATACCGAATCAACTCTTCGTCGGTCGGACTGAACCTGAACCCGGGAAACATCGACGATGCCGCGATCGACAACTCCGCCTCCTTCGACAACGCCATGCACACCTTAGTTCCCCCCTTCCCCTTTTCCCCAAATTGCCCTTCTACAAAAGTTTCAAAGCAAAGACCCTTTTATACCCCGTGGGGTCCAATCAAAATTAAAATCCCTCGTTCAATGAACCCAAAACATTTGGTTCAAAAATCGACGCCGCCGCCGTGACCCTTGGCTTCTCGATGGGGGCGCCCAAAGGGTAAGGCGGTGAAGACAACTAGCTTAGCAAGCGTCATTGCACTTTTCGCATGGAGGGGGACAGGACACGTGGCATGGGAGGGTGACTTGGAGAGAAACAAAGAGTTCGTCATTGCGGCCAGTGGGACGAGAAAGGGGCGGCGACTGGCTCTGCCCACGGTGAATTTTATCTATTGTCACGCATGCGAAACACCTGGTATGAGGAAGTTTATTCTAACAGATTCCAGAAGAGCCAGTGAAATGCAATTTAATGATTTGATATTTTTAATATTAAAAGATTTTATAAAACAAATATTATATATATTTTAGAACGAAAAAAAATATTTGTAAATAAAATGTGACGAAGGGAACAATATCGATAGGATATATATATTTTATGTATATTTTGTCAAGTGGAGTTGTTTCAATGATAAGTTTTTTTTAACTGTGAACATAGTTAATTAAAAACACATATTAAACAAAAAAGTGTTTTTTAAAAATAATTATGTATTCCGTATGATTCAACTAATCAACGTATTTTTATCTTTTTTTTACACGTTTTTACTGATTACAATCATGAGTTCAGGGGTTTCAAGTGAGTACGTTCATTTTCTTTATTTATACTATGTGTTTAATGATAAATAAATTATTGAGATTACAAAAACACAAATCAAAAATTAATGTTAGAATATCAATATATGCTTATTCTTAATCATTAATCTTTTCAAATAAATTTAAGTCATTTATTTATCATGAGAGATATCAATGAAATGACATATTCTTTTTTTCATATTGACATGCTCGGGTGTTTTCGTATCGGACGGGTTCAAAGACAACGGAGTGTATGAAAACTTAGTTAAATCATAACATTAAGACAATAATGACAAGACTTTTAGTTGATTTTTCAAGAGATCCTATTCGAACTGACAGTTACTGATCTAAATCCATGTATGTAAAATGTTTAAAATTGTGTTCTGTTTCAGGTATTTTTGTAAGATAGCAATTTCATAGAATTCTCCCATCATTAAACCGAGGACTCTCATGATGATATTTCTCCATTTTGAATTTGTATAATGAAAAAAAACGTTACAATAGACAGTAAAAATACGCAATGAAACCAACTCTTTTACCAAAACACGAAAGACCAAACGCTGACCACCACTACCCTTTGCTCCTCCTTTCATAGTTCACAGCTCACTGTCCAAACTCGCCGGCGCAGAAAATGCTCGATGGCGCTGGTGCCGGCCGCCGCCGCCCCGGTGATCGCCGAGGTCGATATGAGCGGCGACTGTCCGCGCCACCGTCGTGCAAGCCGCCTCAGTCTTCTACGACACCCCGCCACTCTCGGTATAAAAATCCCTCGAATTTTATTTTTTCTTGGATTGAATGTTGATGTGATATTGGCGTTGCTGTGATTTGTGTGTGTATTTGGAGTGATTTAGATGGTGTTTTTGGTGAATTGGTTTGGTTACGGTTAGGGTTTGGGTTTGTGTGAACTGGATGGTGATTTATGTCTCATGTGTGACAATGTTGAGTATCCAAATGTGGTTTGTGAGAGGATATAGGAACACATTGTATCAGATAAATGTGAACATATGTTTGGACTCGCCGTAACACGTGCTTTATGTTGTTCGGTCAAAGTGTCGACGTGTAAGCCCAAAATAGCGTCATAGGTGAGGGGACTTTTTGAGGAAGGGACGGATGAATCCAGGGAGATGTTGAATTCATATATTGCTCTTGTGCCATTCCGTATTGCCAATTGGAATATGCAGTGAAGCCGATGTTTCTATATTGGAATTGTGGTGTGAACTTTGGGCTTATGCACATGGGATTTGAGGAGATTTGTGTGTTAGCATTTATCAGAGGGATGTGTTCTTTAAACTGAATTACATGTTGTATGTCTAATTCAGGACCGATACGATTCGTAAAGAATTTGACCGATTCATCTAATTATAAGAACGATTCAGTCAGTTTTCTTTCAGTTCTCTCATCTATTCGTGTTTTAAAGTGAAATAGGACGATATTTGATAATTCTGAATTGCCACAATGGTCAAACCGACCATTAACTAGATTGTGATTTTTTTTCCGATTCGGCGAACCATGGTGTCTATTGCTTCAGATAAGGCTGAGAGGTTGTTGGCTGAAGCTGCTTCATATGGAGCGCAGCTGGTTGTGTTCCCTGAGTCGTTTGTTGGTGGGTATCCATGCGGTTCAGATTTCGGGGTCGTGATTGGTGGAAAATCCATTATTGCTTCAAAAGGGACATCTCTTTTGATAAATAAATGGAGAAATTATCTTGTTAATTTGTGGGTCGCAACCAAAAAGAATCTATATCACTCAACTATTGATATCTTCCTTCTACTTTATGAATTTTTTAACATTTGACTACGTATCATCGAAGGATTTCGCCCTATGTCTGGTGGAGAAGACTTCCGCAGATATAATGCTTCTGCCATCGATGTGCCTGGTAAGCTCCATGTTTGAAGTTACGTTGTTAGTTTTTAGTGCGCTGCTGAACAAGCTTAGGGGTAATGGAAATGAAGATCGACAATGTACTCGTATATTTCATCACTTGAATTCAGTCTCTTGTGTACAAATACCTTGAAAATCTAAGCTATGAAGGGCTCTTGAGATCATGTTTTCTTGCTTTTCACCCATATTAGGTTGTTCTTGACCTGTATTAGGTTGCTTTTAACATATATTAGTTGGTTTTTAACGTATATTAGGTGGTTTTTGATCTATATTAGGTTGTTTTTGACGTGTTTATTAAACAGTATTTGAATGAACATAGGTCCTGAAGTTAATCGTCTTGCTGCAATGGCGGGAAAGTACAAGGTCTTTCTAGTAATGGGTGTGATAGAGAGGGATGGATACACTCTCTACTGTACTGTCTTGTCCTTTGATTCTCAAGGCCGTTACCTGGGAAAGCATTGAAAACTTATGCCGACAGCACTTGAACGTGTCATCTGGGGATTCGGCGATGGTTCAACCATTCCTGTTTATGAAACTCCCATTGGAAAGATTGGGGCAGCTATCTTCTGGGAGAACAGAATGCCACTTCTACGGATGGCAATGTATGCAAAAGGTTAGGCTTTATTTTTTTTTTCATACTCCCACTTCTTATATTTTGCTAGTTTCGAAACTTTGCTGTTATATTAAAATAGCCAGGAAGATGAAGGCCGACAATGTTCTATCAAAAGCTTGTTTTTGCTTTCTCCCTTCATTAGTACGAGAAGCTTTGTGTGACAATTAGGGCTGTAAATGAGCCGAGCTACTCGTGAGCTACTCGGGCTCGGCTCGACCAATACTCGAGTTCGACTCGGTTTTTTCGAGCCGAGCCCGAGCTCGAGCCGGCTCGAGTACCTAATCGAGCCGAGCCTGAGCACATTAATACTCGGCTCGAACGGCTCGCGAGCCTAAATGAGACTCCTATATAAATTATATATATTTTTTACATATTTCATATTATATATTAATATATATATTCAAATATTTTTTAAGAAAAATATGAAATGAATCCGGAATCGAGCCTATCGAGTCGAGTTTGAGCCCGGCTCGAAATGTAATCGAGCCGAGCTCGAGCTTACAAAATAGGGCTCGACCGAGCCTGAGCCCGAGCCCGAACCTTCGATTTTCGAGTCGAGCCGAGCTCGAGCCGGGCACTGTGTCGGTTCGGCTCGTTTACACCCCTAGACTTCCACCCACCTAGCTTTCCATTGTGTAGAAAATTTATGTGTATTGGTTTCGTCTTTTTTGTTTTTAATCTTTGTACCAAGTATAGACTGATTTGAAAAATTACACCTACGATTACAATAGTGACTGGGTTTTACGCATAGTGCAAGAACAGATCCTTTTTTGTTATGGATTTCATTTCCGCTATTTCTCGTGTCAGATCTCATGTAAGATTAACAAATCAGCACAGATTTGTACGCTCAAAAAATTTTCCAATTGCTGATCTGTTCATCTTGTTTGATCTTTCCAGCAATGGGAGACATAATCCGTCCCTCGAACACTAATTGTTCTCCGCTCAATCCTTTCCATTAAGCAGCCAAAAACTGGGAATGGGACTTCAGTGAGACTTTAATCACATAAATTCTCATGCCAAAAACTTTACAGGCGTATATCATTAACACCAGGTGAACCCTACAAGATCTGTTCATCTCATGTCGGCTGCATTTCTATTTTCAAACATATTTAAACTGCCTGGTTGTCTCTGCTCACTCGTGTAAATCACATACCACTCCCTTCACCTTCAACTCATGAGCAGCCGACAGCCTGTCCGTTGTCGTCCCAGCTCAGGTGAAGAAGACAAAGAAAAACAAGAAGAGGAACAAAGCAAACAAGAACAGTAACATCATGATCTGGCCCTTTACCCCTGCCTTTTTCATGACGACTGCAACCTTTTTCTGCAATATGAATGACAAAATTATAATGCTGATTAATATGAATCTCGAATGGAGTTCCTAGAAGAAACACAAGATTAAAGTATTCCTAAGGAAAGTAACCTGGAGAAACTCCAGCCGATTTGATGTACTGTCCATCTCTGAACCCAATTCATCAATGATCCTTTCCTGCAGCAACCAAAAGGAGAAAACACAGTACCATGTGTGATCAGAATGATTACAAGCTCCATGACATTCGAGTTGGGACATACTCCAGATTTAGAATCAGCGAACAAGTGAAACAAATTTACGCAGGGATATTGTCAGACACAAGTCACAATAAACCAAGTGTCGCATACATGGGTTTGGTCACATGAACACCACGGTTAACATATTGGAAAGGAAAAATATACGGACCTGTCCAAGTAATTCCTCATGAATAGTAAGCCCCACATGTCCGATTCGCTGAACACTTTCACTCAATTCATCAAGTTCCTCGTCCTGTCGCCTGCAAACAAACCAATCATCCAATTGACACGGAAATTTGAACATCTTAAAATTTAAACTGAATGCATATTGCAAAAGGTGTAGAGGAGATGCATAAAGGTTATGAAAGTAAGAAAAACGATATATATAGTTCAGAATATTGCAGTGGGACCTTCAGCTGAAAAAAAGTCTACATCTAATTCAAACAAAATTATCCATCTCACAGTTTTTGCCTTGTGCGATATATCGGGCTTTGAAATTTAAGTGGAAGACTAGTCACTAATGGAAAAAGACCAAAAAGCAGATACTCGTTTGGGACAACAAGTGTTTCCTGAAACGGAGAGCAGCTGCCAAACAGAATTTAAACCCGTGGCATTCAAAAGAGAACAGCCTAACCACATAGAGCAATGCGAAATCAGGGATCTCCAATCTCTAGTTGATTTAAATGCTCTCTTAAATATACTTAGAGTTGCTAAAGTGAGAATACTATATGGTTCTGGCATATTGCCATGTTGTATAATAATCAACATCTATTTTTAGTTATACATTGCCCTCTATAACGGTTCAATATTATTCTCCAAAGCTATGTTTTGTCTCCAAACTATACTCACATCATAACTCCAAGCAACAGCTAAAGTAAGAAACATTTGGATACCTAATGCATAACAGTAGAAAAAAGTAGAGTACAATGCAAAGACAGTGATGGCTTAAATGAAATTGAGAAAAGAGAGACCTACTTTATAAGAAGCATCTGCCTATCTGAATCTGATGAGATGAAATCATCATTATCCTGGTTATATTTGCTGGAACCATTTGTCTGATGAGAATAATCAGCTGGAAGCCTTCTAAGTTCCCGGTGCACCCCATTTGCGGTGGAGGGGCCTTGAATACTTAGTCTTTTTCCCGCTGAGACGGCTTTCCTCACATTGTTAACCTGACAAGAGTAGATACTCCCGCCTCATAATCTCAAAAGGATCACTATAGATAGACAACTAATACATTTACAAAATATGGTAGTTATGGCCTCTTGTCGTTTGAAAGGTCTGAACATTATATGCAACAATCAGGAGTCGCAGCTGGTTAGAAACTGAATGCCATAAGTACCTGATCATGAGCGGTTTTTGTCCATTTACGTCGTTTTTCAAGCTCCATCTGAGTAATCCCAAAAGAGGCAGGGTCTCTTGAAGCCACAGATATCGCTTTGTCCAATTCATCAATCTTCCTATCAAGAACACAGGATTTTAACCCTTGAAATCATAGGCTAATCAAATTTTTTTCAATTTCCAAGACCACTACATCCCAATACATCAGCTGATATTAGCAATACTGCGGACAATAATTCAAACAAGTACCTGCCATCCAATGCTCACACAACCAGAAAGCAGCTCCTTGTCCAAATGTTCTTGCTCCCCATTGGCCACAAAATGTTCCCATCGACGAAAGGTTGACAGTAACTTATCAATCTGAACAGTCAATCAATGAATCAAAGCGATGACTAATTAGGGATGACACTTTCTAGACTCTAGAATATTGATTGATGGCTAAAGCTTCCCTTGCTCGTGGTTATCTCAGCAAACAATTTGACGCCGATTTTGATGTATAAAAGTTCAATGGATGGCTAGACCTTCCTTTGCTCATGGTTATCTCAGTGAAAAAATTCGACGCCTATTCCGAGGTTTAAAAGTTCAATTGACAACCGACCGCTAAAGAATTAAGAATATTAGACATCGAACTTGTCCCGTTGATCATTCACAACGATGTCTTCCATATCTTTCAGTTCTAGCTGAAGACGGTCTCCAGATTTGCGATGTTTCCATATACACAATTTTCCAAATGTAGCTCCAAACCAGAGTCCTCGGCACATGGAAACTAATATGCTCTTCTCACTAACAATATTTCTCAGTGATATAAGATCACACAAATACTCATCTAACACATTTCCTCTGTGGATCGAAATAGATCAACAACAAATGAAACCACGAAACACACACAGAAACCCCTTTCATCATCCCCAAACTCGATCTCAAACCATCGCAAACCAATCACAACACTCCAAAACCAAACAAACAAGTCATGATCCAAACCCTAACCACATGTCATCACGATATTATCACATGAATCGAAACAACAAATCAGCTCGATCGCGCTACAAATCCGGCAAAATCTAGTCGATCAATTCCAGATCTAGGGTTTTTTGGACTCACTGATTCCTGGATCTCTTCTTTCACAATGTAGAACGGATCCTGAGTCGAAGACATATCCGATGAGTGAATCCTTCTTCAGATTCAGTAAGATCTGCTTGAATCACTCCCTACGTTGATTGCACAGTTGGTTCCGATAGACGCGGCAGAGTGGGTGGCGACGGCGGCGACGGCGGCGACGAGGTGGTTGCCGGCGGCGGCGTGAGATCGGAGGAGAGCGAGAATGAATAGAAGTTCGTAGCAAAAGAAACTAAACAAAGATTATTTTGTTTGAAAGAGAAACTTAAAAAAGGTTATTTCACGCAACATGATGAACTTCCTTTCCTTCTTTGTCAAGGGATAATAAGTATGTAAGATGGGTTACATTAGACAACCATAAGCATGAAAAAATGTCTAACGACAATAACACCTCACCATCTGAAAAATAAGAGATGCAACTAGTTTTTCATTCATTACGGATAACAAAAATACTGTTTAATTTATAGATGTACTTAGGACATGTCATAAACAATAACTAATGATCATACCAGCTCATTGGGATGACTCATCATATAGAACTTTTCATACATTATGATTCAGTTTGTTACCATCCAACTAGTATGAGCTAAAGCTTTACAAGACCAAGCAACGCTGACCTCCTTCACTTGTGAAGGAATAGAGCGCGACGTATGTAACAACCAGAACTCGCAGGGGCAGAGATAAAAGGTCAGGAATAGATAGGCTCGCAAATCTGTACCTCGTAACTGTAAGTGATGGGGCATCATCAGTACCCAAATTTCCACAGAACAGTTAAATTCAACGTCAGCAGTAAAAGTGACCTGAATGACAGCAGCTGATTCTTATTGTGAGTCCTTGAATGGAATATCAGTCGATGAGGAGCCAGAAGACGCAGCACAAGCTGTTGGCCATGAAGCTACAAGAGTCTTACAAGCCAGACTACGAAATCGCGAACTTACATCAGCATAACAACCATTGCTACGAGCACTAGCAACTATATTATCCAACCAGTAATTTCTCATGGAGGCACACGATCACCTCTTCAATGATCGTACTGTAAAAATAATGAATATTTCACTGCAAAAACAATAACATGTTGACAAGAAATGAAGCACTTCTGACATCTTCGTTCCATTTCTTCTCTAGGAGGACTTGGTGCTGCTACCCTCAGGTCACAGTATACAACACCACAGGCTAAACCATGAAAACTTGGGTTCTTCGACTTTCACAGTCCATGAGTCTTGGCATGCAATCTGGCCATGAACTGGGGATTTGCTTTCAGTCTATCTTTCACGTATGAAACACGAGCTGCTTCAGCCATTTTATTGGCTTTCCCAGCTTCCTCTATGATGTTGAGTAGAGTCCTCAGGCAGTCCTTTCTGTTCTCCTCCCGATGCTCAAATCTGAAATGATGATAAAATGTTTGCAAAGTTCAAATATCAAAGAGCCCTGTATCAATAAGAACAACAAAAAATGCACAAGACTTCAACCAAAAAATGTCAGCTGACATAATGCACCAAAAACATGAGGGTAAAGATCTTGAGAAAATCAAATACAATAACAACAATACACCGATCATAAAACTGATTTAACAACGACCAAACAAAGCAGGACTTTTAGATAAAGGCATAGACACCAACTATTTTTGTCATCTACGACGATGAATCAGTTTACCCAATTTGCACAGTATAGCATATCAGCTATAATGAGTAAAATATGTTCATATCATCAATTATAAGTAATAACCTTATTCATAATTTATTCCATCTCTCTCTATCTAATTTCTCTTTTTCGTTCTTTTTTTCAATGGCCACTGTAGCCAAATAAATACTGTGTCAGCCCCATCCTAGACGGCTCTAGAAAAATAAAACCTTTCTGTTACTAGTAATGATAAAAACGACAAATGGAACAACAATTAAAAAATGCAGCACAGGAGCACCTTTCACTGGTGATTGTAAGCTCATCACGCCCTGGATGGTAACGCTTCCCAACTATTTCTCTCATCCGACGGAATTGATGCTTCGAAAGACCAAGCTCCTTCACTGTCACTGACATTTTCACTTTTCTGTTCTTCGGATGCCAAGCATCACCACCAGGACCAAATACCACCCTCGTCTGCCATCGTAGAATAGGGCCGTCACCAGGTGGATCATCCAATGTTACTTTCTTGTCCGAAGTGGCCACCTCGTCAAATTGTTGGGGGGCCTCTGCCTCCAACTCCTTCATGTGTTCCATTACGATTTTATCCTCAAAGTCTTTGTAAACTTTATATGCTTCTTCAGGTTCAAGCAATTGTTTTTCACACATCTCTTCAAGCTCGTCTACTTTTGCTTTCACCTTCTTCTTTATGTGATCTGGAAAAGAATAAAAACTTTCACAAGCCTTGTACTTCTCAATTCATATATCCACAATACTGTTGAGTCGAGAACATATATGCCCAGTAGTATGCAATATCAGCACAATTGAAACTGATTCGGATCTGAAATTAGACATCACCTGGAATTTAATAAATCAAAGATCATAAGCCAATAAGGACCATCTCCAAAATTTGAGATCCACAGATATCTTAAATTAAAGTTATAAACTACAACATCCCATGGCTTATCAGTTTTAAGAACTATATGACGCTGTGAATTTTTACTTTGGTGTTTTCTGGAAAATGGTTCTGGTTCCTTGGTAATAAGTCTGTAATACCACTATGGACTGTAATACAGGAACAAACAGGGGGAAAAAAGTAAGTGAGGTTAGAAAGTCATGTGATAGAATGTGGTTACCACTCCCGTATATGGAGGAAACTAATGTCATACTCTGATCAGTTTTGGTGGGTTAGGCAGTTAGGCTACAACGAACTAGAGTTAGCATCCCACTGAGTCAAGTATGCCCTTGAACAAGCCATGTGCATGTAAAACCAAAGCCACCAGAGTTGATCATGTAGATCACAATCAGCAACCTCGAAGGCCAATGCCGATGACCCCACAAATTAGGGTGCATTCACCTGGGCCATTAAGCTCATTAGTTAAGGTCTTGGAATTTTCAACCATCTTGAAAAATCCAACAGACTAGTAGTTCTATCACAGTGCAAGAATTCACATCCAATCCAAGGGAACATCACTCTCAAGAAGAGGATTAAGCCAAACAAGCCAGACAAGAAAAGCAATGATTTACCAGGAAGAAGGTTGTCCCACTTGAGCATATCTTCCAAAAGATCTTCCATCTCCCTAGTGTCCTTAGCATACCCTTTCTCAATCGAATCAGTGACAATTTCGTCCCACTTCTTATCATCCATATGGAAAGCAGGATCCTCATTCATTTTCTTGAACACAATTGGTCTTGTATCGTACAGGTTCTCTATCTCCTCATCAGTTTCATGCCCCTCCTCAAAACTGTGCTCGAACTCCTCATCACTTACATTATCCTGCATTTCAAACCGAGTTTGATCAAGAATATCGTCATCCGTGTCCTCATGTTTGCCTGACATCCGCCTCTGGAATATAGTTTCAAGCACAGATCCAAGCTTTTCCTCTTCCTCCTCTTCACCCTTGAAATATGCTTCAACCCGCTTTTTCAGTTCTGCAGCCAGAGATGATTAACTTTCAGAGAACCGACAAAATAAAACTTGACCTAGAACAATTCCAGTTCCAAGTTCTAAGATAATCTGTAAAAGAAAGAAATCCAACATATCAGCCCAAATGAAAAATATCGCCAATCATAGAGCACCATGATTTCTCAAATATCACACACGTCTTGATCATAAGCCGATTGCAATGGAAAATAGCCACTTTTTCTGCTCAAATAAGATTGTGTAAATTTTTGTCCTAAACCCTGCTTAAAATCTTGCCCCTTTATCACAACCTTGAGCTTTTGAAACTTTTTATTTCTCAACATCATGTCAAAGCACACATGAGAAGAGCTCAAGAGTTCAAGAGTTCAAGAGTTCAAGTTCTACGACCCTATTTGTTATCCTCTTCGTATGATGCGAGGCATGTGTTTATCACTTGGTATACTATGGACCAACGCGTTATCCACCCTTCAGTTCCAAATCATAGCTGGTTTCTACTATAACTCTGAGCAGTCGCTACATGGCTTCCCAAATGACTAAGCAAACTAAGACAACATAAACAAAAAGTAGTAGTGAATCACATGTTGCAAGCTGTAAGGACTCATCAGTCATAGGTACTTCAAATTCTCGATGGCATTAGCCTCTCGACTTACAAGAGGGGTTATCTAATATCTATACATCCTCCTCTCCCCGTTCCCATTCTAAATAGGAACATTTGTTACTGGGTAATCTAAATTGAGTCAAGTCACATCTTGCAAACCCCAACAATACTCACCCACCCACACACTAAACAACCCCGACCTGGTTTTCTTGTCATAGACACGGTCTGGGAAGGACAAGATCTAAGCAGTCTTATGAAACGGAGACTGTTTCCCGATGCCCAATTCGATCACACAATCACTACCCCGCATGCTCATCGAATTGGTAACCAAACCAAACACCACCAAACCCTAAACACACTCACCTTCATCCCCAAAATCAATAGCGGCAACACTCCCCTCATCACCAACACTCACATTTCCCTCCACCGCCGGAACAAAACCAGCGGTTTCCTCCTTTCCATCATCGCCGTTCTCCGATGATGACGAGAAGAACCTCAGCTTTAACGGTGATCGGAGTGCGGCGGCAGCGGCGGCCGGAGGTGGAAGAGGAGGGGGAATCGAGGGTGTGGGTTGTGAGAGAAATCGTGGAGTGTAAAGAGAGAGGGATTGGAGCAGTGATCTCCTCATTGAAAACGGAATTGGCGGCGTGGGAGTGTGATGGGAGATGTGTAGAGGGAAGAGAGGGTAACGAGGAAGATTTTAGTTTGGGGCTATTTTTGTAATTTGGTAATGAGAAAACTCTAGTACTCCTAAGTCCAGGGGAAAAAAAAAATACAACAGTTTACTTGTGTTTTTGGAGGCAATCTCGTTACCCTCTACACATTTTTTTCCCTTTTAAGTAAATTTGTTATGAAATATTTAGTTATGGTAAAAATTACATCCATCTGATATATCTTCAAGGATTTTAAAAGCAACATATACTAGGAATATTCGTATGTCTGGCAACAAGTGCATAGGACATCATTAAAATCAATGTCCTCCTTTTGTAACTAACGTTGAGTAAGTAGTTTGGTCTTATTTCTGATGATAACTCCATCTTCGTCCATCTTGTTCCTGTATATCCATTTTGTGCCTATAACTGGGTGACCTGTAAGTTTAGAGACCATATTCCAAACTCTGAGTTTGGTGAACTGATTTAGATCCAGTTTGGATTTGTTAAAGCCTTGGACACCGTTTTGGGCTTCATTTGAGACAAGAAGGAAGAGAATAGAGATTCATTTCTAGTTGTAGATCTTGTAATCCTTGGTGCATCTTTATCTCCAATTATCAATTTTGTAGAATGAGGTTTTGTCCATCTAGCTCCAGAAACCATCCTTGGGACTTCTGAAGACATAGAATCTTCAGTTGTTATTGGCTTAGACTGATTCAGTGGGTTTGGTGGCAGATTAGGTAAAGGATTTGTTGCAACAATTTTTTCTATCAGACTTTGTTCGTCAGGATGTCTGTTGGGACCTCATCCGGTGGAGTCATGTTAGTCTGTTCAACATTGTCTGACTATGGATCAACTTATACACATTCTTCATAAAAACACAATCTTATCTTGGTGAAGGAATGTTTGGGTCTCATCAAAAGGAACATGAATAGATTCTTCAATACTCCCAGCAGACTTGTTGAAAACACGAAAACCTTTACTCATTATAGGGTGACCTAAAAAGATAAATTCATCATACTTAGCATCAAATCTATATAAACATTGTTTGTTGTTATCATGCACATAATACTTGCATCCAAAACTATGAAAATAGTCAAAACTAGGAATTCTCCCTTTCCAGAGTACATAGGGTGCCTTTTGATATGCTTTATGAATCAAGGAACGATTCTAAACATAGCATACAATGTTTACGAATTCTGCCCATGATATTTTGGATAGACTAAT
Organism: Drosera capensis; assembly: GCA_001925005.1. Lineage (NCBI taxonomy): Eukaryota > Viridiplantae > Streptophyta > Magnoliopsida > Caryophyllales > Droseraceae > Drosera > Drosera capensis. Next base: position 48,349 of record LIEC01011934.1, read on the forward strand.
TTCAAGTAGCATTGATCTGACAGATTCTATCATAGTCCATTTCTTTCTTTCAACTACCCCATTCTGCTAAGGCGTTTGAGGAGCAGAGAAGTTATGCTATATTCCATGGTCATTGTAATATTGCTTAGCTTCTCTTTTATCAAACTCTGTTCGATGATCACTTCTTATAGCAGTCACATTCAGTCCCTTTTCATTCTGGACCTGTCTCAGAAATCTTGTTAGAACAACATGAGTTTCTCTTTATAAAGAAAGAAAGAAAACCTAGATGTATAGAGAATTATCATTTATAATGATGAAAAATATTTTCCTTTTACCATAACTAAGGGTTTCGATGGGACTGTACAAATCCATATGAAGAAGCTATAATGGTTCAGAACTAAACTGATCATGCTTATCTTTCCAATTGGATTTAGTCTGCTTGCCAAACTGGTAAATCTTACAAACCTTACCTTTCTCATAGGAAATAAATGGTAGTCCCTTCATCAGATTTCTAGAAGACAGTCTGACCATATACTTGAAGTTCAAGTGTGCCAAACGTTTATGTTAGAGCCGCTTAATGTCTTCAGACTCTTTAGTAAGAAAATATGAGTTACTATCCATAGGATAATCAAAGTTGATGACATAGGCATCTCCAACTCTTATTCCTGTAAGCTTAACAACATGGTTAGATAGATCCTTCACAAGGCATAGGTTATTGCAAAATTCAATACTATGCCTCTTGTCACAGAGTTGACTAATAGAGAGCATATTATGTTGTAAGCCTCCAACATACGTCACATTGCTAAAGATAACAGTACTTATACCAAGGGTACCGTTACCTTTAGTATTATCAGTACTACTATCTCCAAACACAACTCGTGGTCCATTTTTTATCTTAAAATCAGACAATAGTGATTTATTCCCAGTCATGTGCCTTAAGCATCTACTATCTAGGTACCAAACTTGTGCATGATGCCCTTACATGATAGATATTTATTTCACAGATGCTCCCCAATTATCTTAGGTCTAGGAGATTAGTTAGAAGACTTTTAGGAACCCATATCCATTTCCTTTTTTGAGGATCATTGAATGTAATCTGGTCAAAGCACTTAGGCGAGTTTCACTTTTTAATAATGACAAAGAAAGTATCACGCTTTTTGGTCAAACTACTAATCTGTCTCTTTTGGGTCTCCATAATATCTTTCAAGGTGTCCACCTCTACCTTTAGCAGAGCCAGGACACTAATATTATCCTCACTAGTCTTTGTCTTAGAGTAGGATCTGATGCTCCTTAGATAGTCTATTATATATCTAAGAGAATTCAAGGAGCTTTTGAGATACCTCTTTGACCAAGTCGCTCAAATCAAACATAGTGAAACAAAGGTCTAAGAAATCAAATACCTCACTTTCATCGAATTTCTTTTTAGCCATCATGTGATCATCATTAATTTCTGAGTCTGAAGATTCGGTGTCACTCTATGTTGAGTCTGCTACCATTGTTTTTGATTTTTTCTTGGTGTTGACCTTCCCAGCCATGTTGTTTGCAAGATACTTCTTGGATCTTTGTGCAGAAGTTTTTTTGTTGCCCTTAGATCGTGGACAATTTGCCATGAAGTGGCCACTCTTATCATATTTATAACAAGTATCCTTACGATCTCCCTTCTTGGTTTCCTAATTTTTACACATACGAATGCCTTCTTCGATGAACTTTCCAAGGCACTTTGTAATGAAAGAGACCATCTCAATTTCTTCGTCTGATTCATGACTCTTCATCATCGTTAGTCACAATTTGGCTCTAAGCAGTCTTCAGTGGTACTATAGTATTTAAAATATTTTATGATCGTTTCTGATCTATCTCTAACTATTAAGTTAACAAATTTTCATACAGTTCTTGTAATGACATTACAAATAGATCTTTTGCCTCTCTGACTACAGTGATCTTTGAGTGCCAATTATAAGCCAATGCACGAATGAACTTCAGATTGGAGTCCTCCAAACTATGTACTTTTCCATACATCTTGAGAGAGTTTAATAATATGTTGAACCTCTCAAAGATATCTATCAAAATCTCACCAGTCTTGTGAGTAAAGAGCTCATATTGTTGCATCAAAATGCACAATCTGTTCTCGTAAACTTCATTTTGTTCCTGTTAGTAGGTTAGTAAAGAAATCAAAATCAACACTGGAAACAAAAACAGAAACAGAAACAGAATGCACCGAAGCAACAACGAGATTAGTATATAAACCAGGCTGGTTTATGTAAACTTGAAAATCGAGGCAAGGGTTTCACCCTCTGTACTTAAGACGTTAATCGCCTCGCACAGATACTTATGGATACTAGGCGACCGTTTCCCAAGATGCAACTACTTTGTCTCCTTCAACACAACACTACGACGTAGAGACATCGACGTATCAATTCTATGCCTCGAACTCTCTCGATACAAAACTATACTAGACTTGTGCTTTGATGCGTAGTGGAAAGACGGAGAGAGGGAATGGAAGAACAGAGAAGAGGAAAATGAAAATGGGATGATTTTGGAATACTTAAGCATCTGTATATATAGGCAATCAAGGGGAAGGATAACATGACACATGTCTTGTTGTGACTGCACAACAAGTTCAACCGACGCTGACTGGGAAAGTCGTTGCCAACATTCCGATTATCCTTACACACACTCCAACGATAAAAAACATAAAATAAAATTTTATTAAAAAAATTATTTTATAAGCATATCTGTACGTGATCGACAATTACAAATCGAACCAGACAAAAACGACACACTCGTGTGTGTTTGAGCCTCACCTATCCTTTTCCCCTCACACAAAATTGGATACCAAAAAAAAAAAAAAAAAAAACCAATCAGAATCCAATTCTTCCAAGAATTGGATCATGCAAAAAAGCATCAATTCTGCCATGACCCGATTGCCCCTCAAATGCTCTTTCTCAGATCCTCAATATTGAGAATCAAAACCCCCCGTTCAAAATCCCCTCCATACCCTTTACAATCCCACAATCAAAAACCCCATTGATGGATTCTTCATCATCAAATTCAACTCCACCTTGTTCACAGAGACTATTAGCACTTGCGCATCAGCTCCGACTCTACAATCCACCACCAGAAGAGGATAATGAGATTGAATTTCGTGCCAATAAGGTGATTACTCAAGTGGGTTTCCCTGAATCTGTGAGCCCAGTTGAGGGAAATGAGAATGTGAGGAGAGATCAGGGTTTGGAGAGCAAAAGGGCTGCTGTTCTTGTGTGTTTGTTTGAAGGGAATGATGGTGACCTTAGGGTTATTCTGACGAAGAGATCGTCAAAGCTGTCGACTCATTCGGGTTCGTGATTGGTTTGGGTTGTTTGGCTGTTTTAGTTTGTCTTGTGTTGTTGATTTGGATTGCATTGGGATGGCTGGATTTGATGTGGGTTTTGGGATTTAGAGTTGATTGACATTGATGGAATTGAGATGATAGTATGTTTGATGAGACAATGGGTTAAAGCTTTGATTTTGATGAGATGTGAATGTTGGATTGGGATTCAATCAAGAGATGGGGAGGACTTTTGAGGAGCTTGAAGGACCCTAACACATGTTATGGCTAATCAGGATGTCACTAAGGACATTACTCAATATAGAGGAGAATGGTGACTTTGTTTTTAAAAGGAAATCCCGAAGGATTTCCCTTTGGTCAACCGAATAGCCCGCAAACCTGGAGGACAATTTACACCAATTTTGATTGACGGGCTCACCACGACAAAATAGCTATGCACTCAATAGGTTTTGATCCCTTGACCTCTCTCTTTCTTGGAGGAATTGGTTGAGCAACTTATCATGTGGGGGTGGAGATGATCCCCTGAGAATGGTGACGTTGTTTCGGTGTGGCCAGCACCATATAATGACATAAAAGCTTGGTTTTCTGTTGTTGTATCGCTTTGCTTGTGATATTGATGGAGAATTGTTGTGTCTTATGTTTTTAGTGGATTCGGGTGCGTATTGTGGTTGCTTGTCGTCTCTTTTGGGTTGATGATGAGTGTAAAAAATGGCAGGAGTTCAGAATGGCTTCTAAATCTTTTAAGCAGATAATGTAAAACTAACTGGTTTTAGGTGTAAACCTTATGTTTCTGCGATGGCATTGTTTATTCTTGATTTTTTGCAGGGGAAGTGGCACTGCCTGGTGGGAAGAAGGAGGAAGGTGATAAGGATGATGCTGAGACTGCCACTAGGGAGGCGAATGAGGAGATTGGTTTGGATCCATCACTTGTCAATGTTGTCACGGTACTCGAACCATATTTGTCCAAGGTATGAATAATTGCTGATGTTGATCTTTCCTGTAGATTGATGTAGCGTGTGGTTCTATTTGTTTTAAAGATCAAGTTTACTGTTTATAAGGATAAGCCGTCAATTGAGTTTCACTCCTGCTGCTTTAGATGTTGATATCTATTTCCTGCATGGTTCACACTTGAGAATAAGAAACGCACTGGAATGCTTAACTTTGATTTTGCGTGCATTTTTGTTTTCTAGATGGTTCTATAATAGAACTCTTTGAGTGTCGCAAATATAAATAGGATGTCTAATGGGCAAGAGATCTTGTTCTGGAACACATATGGAAACTTCATCTGTTTCTTGTGTACATGCTGATGTTACTCGGGGTTCTCATATTACGTGCACCGTGGAGGCATTGTCAATCATGCTCACTGCTTAACCTAAGAGACGAACATTTCTCCTTAAATATTGGAGTTTGAGTCCCTTGAAGCCTGTGGCAACCACTTCAGGTTTGGCCCGCTGGATGCTACCTGTACGCTGCAGAATTTCTTATCACTTGGTTATCTTCTGCAGCATCTCCTGAAGGTGGTTCCTGTTATTGGTATTCTGTCCAATAAGGATGCATTTACGCCAGTTCCAAATGCTGAAGAAGTTGATGCAGTGTTTGATGCACCCTTGGAGATGTTTATCAAGGTTCTCAAGTTCGTTGTCTGACGCTGGTTGTATACTTCTTTTTATTCGCTTTGTTATTGTCTGAGTGAAGTAGTATTATCTCCCAGGATGAAAACCGCAGAGTGGAGGAAAGAGAATGGATGGGATACAAGTACCTTGTTCATTACTTCGACTACGAAACAGGTGGAACTAAGTATTTGATATGGGGCCTAACGGCGGGTATACTGATTAGGGCTGCTTCAGTTGTTTTCGACAGATCACCGCCATTTCTGGAGCAGAATCCTAGAATGAAAGTTCCTAGGACCGTCGCGAAAGACACTGTGTTGCCCTAGATATGATCTTGTTGTTGTAGCAATGTACTCCGTCATGGATGGAGTGAACCCAGAAACTTGACGGGGTTATGTATCTTATTGAAGATAGCGATCCAATTGTTCTTAGGCCGATATTGCGAAATTGATCATTTCGGCTTTGCAAATGTAAACTGTGTTCTTCCGACTTTGTAACATTCCACTTATATTAATGAATCAAAGTTGTGTCTTCCATAAGTTCCATTTAGCTATTTGCATATGTTCGGTTCTTCATCCCTCGTGTTAAATTTATGCTTATTAGGGTAGCGTTTAAACAGAGGAAGAAAATAGCTGCTAGCAAACTGTTTGCAATCTATAATACTAGTGGCGTTCCGCATATGAGACCCGAGTAACATACTGCAAAACATTACTGTTGACCACACGCTGCACGAGTATTGATGGTAAAATAATTTTCATCTAATGTGTTTTACAGGACTTCCAGGTAACACCTGGTAAATTCGGAGCATTAGCAAAAATCTAATAAGAGGTATGTCTGCTTTGCATCCTCAATTACAAATGCATCAACCAGATGAATTGATCCGTACAATTTTCTCCTAAAAATAATGTTACACCACAAATCACCTTTACCTAATTAATCTGTTAAAAATAAACAAATCTCCTAAAAATAACAGGAAGCAAATTTTTCCCATCATCTATAAAATCCAACCACTTGATCCCTCATTACATTGCACTCCATCCTTTGAGTCTTGAATCAAAAGAGCAATCTTCTTTTAAAGATCAAAGCAACACAAGATGGCCAAATCTCAAACCACCTTTGTGATCGTCGCCTCCATTGTCTGCTTCCTCTCCCTCTTCGGCGTCTCCCAGTGCCAGGATGATCGTTTCTTTGTTGAGGGGCAGGTCTATTGTGACACCTGCCGTGCTGAGTTCGTCACTAGGCTCACCGAGTTCCTAGAAGGTTTGTACTTCTTGGATACAAATATTTATACATTAATGTTTTATTTCCTGTAGCCATCAATGAATATAAGATGAATATGACAATTGCATTGCAGGAGCCAAGGTTCGCTTGGAATGCAGGAACATCACCGGAGGGGACGTAACCTACACCGTTGATGCCGTGACTGACAGCCAAGGACGTTACAGCATTGCTGTCGATGGGGATTATGAAGATGATATCTGCGAGATTTTGCTTCTGGAGAGCCCCAAAAAGGACTGCTCCGAGATCCCAACCGATCCTTACACCAGGATGGCCGCCAAGATTCCTCTTACATCCAACAACGGCGTCGTGGACCCCATTCGCAATGCAAATCCTCTCGGGTTCATGATCAACAAGCCACTTCCTGAGTGCCCTGAGGTCTTCAAGGAGCTTGACCTCCCTTACAATTAAAAAACTGATCTGCCTCGTCGGATCATATAAATTTGTGTACTAAATCATCTCGTGAGATTATTGATTTGTAATAAGGATAGAAAACGGCATAAGGAAGAAAATATCATTCCATGATATGTATAACATATGCATGTAAACTTGTTTTTCGGCCTTGTCAGTTGTTTGTGAAGAGATTGCAATCCGCGTGAATTAGTATTCATTCACACCAGTTCTGATTAAGGTATGCTTGGATGCTTTTCAAGAGACTTGAAATGTAATCACCTGAGTTTATGTTTTGTTGATTCTATGAATAAACTGATGGTTGCCAAATAAAACATCCCATGAGAAATTAAAATTTCTCTACTTCAATACTGCGCATTCAGCCTCTAAAAGCAAAGCAACAAAAATTTAAAACCAGAGTCCAATCTTAGAACACGATACAAGGTGTTGATAACGATTTACCACTGGTAAATCATCTTTCTCTATGATCATTTCTAAAAGTCAACAGAAATCACTCTCTTTATACAACTGAATTGACAAGATTATATATATTTCAACTGGGTTATTATCGTTTTAACTTTTTAAAACATGATAAGATGGGCTGTATTGACATTTGACATATAGGCAGAAAATAAGTGATGCAATTTCATACCCTTTCCATTTCAAGTTACCATCGGCCACTCTTGTTTCCCTTTCATCAACTCCTCCCTCCCTCCGCCTCTATCACAATAAAGCTGCGAACCTGCGAGCCACCACTCCGCCAGCGGCCAAATAAAATACTACTCTCTCTGTCCCAATAAAATTGTAACGAGATGATTTATGTGTGTCGATTTTTATATAAGAAGTAAATTGTTTTTCGATTTTTGTGGGTGGAAGAAGTGAAAAAACAAAAAAGAAGAAGAAGCAGTGGGATAGATTAATGTGATAGATTGTAATTTACTTGAGACGATTCAATTTGAAAGTGTTTCAATTTTGTTGTAACGGAGGTTAATATTTTTTTTTCTTCCTTGCATTTGCCGTGGATTTGGATCGGGCAATTGGGGTCAGCCCGGTTATGGGGTTATTGACAAGGTAGAAACACGAAAACTCGTCCTACTTTCAAAATTTTATTTAAAATTTAAACAGACAAAGTGATCGGTAAAGGAAAAGAGTCGATATAAGGTTGCTAATGCACTTCAAGGGTTTTGATTCGAGTTATCTATCACGTTGCTGGCATCCTTTGAGAATGGATGTTGAGAATATGTATGAGTTGTGGTTTTTATATGGCGATAAGAAGTAACAGTTGTATTTGTGCACAGAAACACACTGTTATAGTTTTGGGTTAAAAATATGAGTCTTGTTCACATATGTATGTTATTCCACCCTAGAGCTTTGGACTCCCTCGTACCATCGATATGAAAAACTTTCAGATTAAGGAAGTGGTTTCATCATTGTGGGACAATCCGAACCAAAAAAAACATTGAAAATCATGAAATAGAGTACAGATCTTAGGAGTTATGCATTTGTGTGGTTCTGTTTTAATATGTTGTCAACATTAGAACTGATCCTAATCAAGTTTCTTTTCTTGTATGTAGTATGTTGCAGTATTCAGATAAGAAGGGACGTTGGAATCTGGTGGTTTGCGTTCGATATCCCATCTCGAAAGTAAGCACAGGAATAAGATTATGTTTTTGTAACTTTTGTTGCTTCTTGATGATAGTTATATGTGGCTTGTTTATTATGGCATGTTTGGCGTTAGCAGCACCTGTAAGACATTAAAAGAAATCTGTCTTACGCTTCTCAAGTCATGATTGATGCTTTCCGAAAGTGTACATAATAGCCATATGAGCAGTTCAACTACTGTGTGCTTTCAATAAGATTCAGATGAACGAACATAAATGAAACGTGCAAAGTAAATGAAGTTCCTACACATAATCCCTGGTCTGTCACCATTTCCTCTAATCTTCCTTTTCTTTCCTGATGAGCCTTTTGATTCAATAAGATAATCCTAACTACGTTCACATGGTAACTAATCTGCTGGACTCAGCAGCGTGGCATATCTAGAGGTGGAGGAAGCATTCGAGCTTGTCGGGTTTCTCCGTCCTTCACGATAAAAACGGTCTCCATGCCCCATGTTAGATGCCTCTCCAAGTGACAATGCATGAACCAAACTCCTGCAAGATATCATAGTAATCGATCTTAAATTTGTAATAATAAAATAATTTAATTCTTTAATTGTGAAGGTAATCTAAAATGTGATTCACAATAGCTCATCTTGAGACTCTTGGTTTATATTGTTTCGAGCAGTTGCTCTTACCAGGATTGTGTGCTCTGAACCTTACAGCAGCCCAGCCGTCTACAGGCACCATGACTGTATTCTGTAAGGGAGGATCGACCAAGTTGTAGCTGAGAGGGTCTTTATCAGGGTCAAAGTTTCCAAGCCCATATCCAACGACATAGAAGCTCTGGCCATGCAGATGCATTGGATGGTCTGTTGGAGCTACTAAACTTGTGCCTTGCAGGACGATCTCCACCTCCTCATCGTACTCTAAAATCTTAACCTGAGTGCTTCTGTTTGGTATTTCAAGTACCAGGGGTTGATATTTGGCTGTAAAGTCGAAGAGAAGGGGAGGGAAATTAGGGAAGCGGTCACCATACACACCACGGATGCCATAGTAGTAGGCTTCTAGAATGTCGATGTGCGGTAGAACGAAACTTATGTTGCTCATGCTGGCTGCCAGTCTCGTCCCATTAGGCCCCGCACAAGTCCTGTTAGGCGAACATGGCAATGTATTGACGGAGACCGTGGAGAGCATATGAGTTGTGATGTTCAAAGGGACATCAACTTGACGGCCGTAACCAAGAGGGCTGCGAAGCCTGATGAGCCAAAATGGGAGTATGGATAGAGAAAGCATGTTAGCAATCTGAATTATCTGGAATCCTTTTTAGCATACGCGACAACAGTTCCTTAAAAATCAGTATCTAGAAAAAGCTATAAAGACAAATATGCTTTAAAATGTCTTACCCGCGGACAAAGTCAAGAGCGCTGCTGGTTGAGTTATAGAAGGGGAGAGTTGGCAACATAGGTGCTATTGAGCTATTGTATTCGGCATACTTGTACTCCAAAATAGCAGTTGCAGTCGTGTTATCAAAAGTGACACCCTTGGTTCTGGAATAAGCTCTAGCAGCCATGTAGTAGTGCCCTGGGGGTTGGTCAGCGAAGATGAGAACATCAAATGTTTGGCCAGGGCTTATAGAGATATATTCCCTTCGTAACGGTTTCAGATAAGTGGCATCTGTGCCAACTACAATCATTTGATGATTTGCAACTGAGAAAAACAGGATGCTGTTCATGGCTGCGTTGATGACTCGAAGCAGGATAGTCTGTCCGTAGTTGACATGGAGCCTGAATGTTTCTGCTTACAAAGAAAAACTAAGAGTTAGGAACTGATTGGATTGATTGAAAATGCTTAGGTGGAACAATTAGCGGCAAACCTGGTGTGGAGCAAGGGTATAAGTCGCCAGGCTGCCCGTTGATAGTGAGAGCGTCAGAGGGATCGGGATCCCCTCCGCTTGCTTCAAGTTCATAGTACACTTGGAAGATATCCTTTTTCCACCATTCCCCTGATTTAGTAAGCACAGTTATAAAGAATGGAATCGAAAAGAATTGGTTATATGATATCCTGATAGGTTTTGCATCAGTAGTTGGCGCAAGACTATATTTACTATATTTCCCTTTTCGATACATTACTTAGCTACCTCCTGTTATGTCTTTGTTGAATACAGCAATCGGCATAACCCTTGGATCATATCGAAAATTATTTCACCATTGTGAGTTCTTTTTTCCTTTTTGTAAGAAGATATGAAATCGCAGAAAGGATTTGTACCTAGTATGATGGGCACATCAAACGTAGGATATGGGAAGGGATATGGTGCCCAAGGTCTAGGGTAGATGACTATGGCTCCATGAACAGTTGCTCTTGCCCAGTCGCTGTGAGCATGCCACCAAATAGTCCCTTCTTCATTGGAGAGTATTACTTTCTGTATAAATTTTCTGCCTGGTCGAATGGGACACTGCGTGATGTATTCTGGCCCATCCGACCACGGATTCCTTGGCTGCCTCACTCCATGCCTAGCAAAACAAGCCCCCTTATAAGAACTGCGCCTGTTTTCTGTTTACTCCATTAAACTTCTTATATTTTTAGCTACTTAATGGATACTAGCTTTTAGATATAGGTCGCAAAGTACCCTGTCTTGTTGACAGGCATTAAAAAAAAAAACCAGAACGTCAAGGAGAAAGACAGATTCAACATACCAGTGAAGGGTAATATTGTGTTTGCTTCTGTTCTTAACTATGACGAAGAACGTCTCCCCTTTGAATGCATAAATAGTTGGCCCAGGAAATTTCCCGTTTATCGTCAAAATTGGTGTTCTGGTGCACAATCTCGTGTACTGCCTCTCAATCACCTACAAGCATGCAATTCACGAGATCAGAATTCCGATTTGCAGGTATGAAACCCAAATATATGTTAAGTATCTGCTGAAAGAAGAAATTTATTTTATACTCTGAAAACCAGCAACGCAAAGCTGTGTTCTGTGCGCTGGATTAGTACACCGAGTAGTGTTCTATGACTTTTGTAATACCTCTTTGGTTAAGTAGGTGAAATCAAAATGAGGAGACTAGATACTGGAAACTCTTGCAGAGTTCTGAAAATTTTGATGCTTTTCATTCATCAAATTAAGTTCGGTATGATCCTAATTAACTGTTGTGTGTGCAGCTGAAATGACTACAAGGAGAACTAATCGGAAGTTAAGTACTAGATACTTACAACAAATTGGTGAGTCCTGAAGCCATGGGACGGAAGAACAACTAGAGATAACAGAAGAAACCAGAACTGCAAGGTAAGCAATGCTGAGAACATCCTGCTAGCATCCATTTCTTATTATTTTCAAGGCGAAAGCTCCCTCATTTGTCTATTGCATACTCCTTATATGAATACAGCTGCGATAACTTATTTTTATAGAGCTAGCCAGTAAATATCATGGCAGGTAGGCATTTACTCATGGGTATGATTAGTCCTATGAATTGATGTTCATTCTCTCTAATACCGTCAAGTAACGCCAAGAGACATTGGCTTGCTCTGAAAAGGATAATCGCCTAAACTAGGCAAAAAAAAAAAAGAACTTTAGTACTACCTTATATTACTAGCATATATTATATTTTTACTCCTTTCTTCAGATTTTTCGGATTCCTGCATGAAGTGTGTTGACCTTTGGCTGTGCGTTGAGATTTATGGTTTCTGTTTTTTGTTCGTCTGTCCTGTAATGTGTTGGCTTTATCAGGTTGGCTTGCCATTCCTTACTCGGAATGCTCACCAAAAATCATAGCTGGATCGTTTTCTTCTCAACGTAGCTTTACCAAATTAATGTCCGCTGGTTGTTTTCCTTGTGGCTTTTGGCGAAAGATTTTCCTCGAATAACAACTTTCCTGGTTTCTGTAAATGGAGTAGGAGTTGTTGGGAGCAGCTGCAAGAATTTGCTCTTATTGTTTCCAGTTAATCACTTATCTAATCATATTTAGTTGGCATTCTGCATGCTTGTCTAACTAGTTTTATGCAAAGTAAATGAACTTTTAAGCGATAAACAAATTGTTATAGGGGTGCTGGTCTTTCAGTGAAAAGGGGTCTGAATAAGTATGTGTCCTCTGATCCAGCAGTACGTAGGAGCTCTTGATATTCGGAACCACCACCAACTGTCTAATTTTAGCTCCAGCTACTAATAGACCAGATGCGTTTACAATAGAACTACTGTTTGATTGATTCTGAACTCGCTTTTGAAGAATTTTTCAGGGGATGCTTGGTATTGCTGCTCAAAATTGTGAAAACCAAAACCTGTAACAGAAATAAAAAATCCAATAGCGAAAATCGAAATCACTTTGCAAAATAAAATGATTTTTTTTTGAAGAGGATCTTGAATAGTATACTCTAATGAAATAGAAAACTAAAACTAAAAATCATTTTTTATTTATTGTTTTCTGCTATCATTTCATCCGTTTCAGAAACAGAAATCGAAAACAAACATTTTTGTTTTATCAACGAGTGAAACGAAAATAGAAAACTAGAAACAAAAGTGATACCAAACAGGTCCTTGTTGAATCTGTTGTTGCGATTTTATAACTTTAACAGGTCCTAATATTTTTGTACCTATGCAATCAACTAATTATACAAGAGCACCTCTAAGCGAGGTAATAAAGAATAGTAATTGATAACTTGAGTCTTTTCAAAATTTCAACTATGGAGTCTCGTAGACACATCGAGACTCATGTGAATGATGATCATGACACATAGTTCTAAACTTGTTACTGCAATCGATACCGGTCGTATTGTGCTATTCTTCCTTAGTTTGTGAATATAACCGTGAGCGTTTTCAGCTGGTCGGTTTATGTTTATCCTTGATATCCCAGGAATGCTATAACTTGCAGCACACTTCATGCTTGGCGAAGAGTTTCCTCCGCCCTTTGACTATGATGGCTTGCAATATGAGATCTCTACGCTAGGTGTGCAACATGACTTTTCTTATATGACAATATAATTGGATTAGAACACTTGTATGTTGTATTTTGTAATGCAGATTTAGCGTGTGTTTTCCTTTAGTTCCTGAAAATGGAACTGCACGCCTAGGAGCATTATTTATGCAAGGCTGAGTTTCAGCTTTTGTATCTGGATCTTCGGCTGTAAATCTGATTGCCGCCCTTCCGAACTTGAGTACTCCAGCAATATCCAGCCGGTGAGGATCAGCAGAATTGATTGCATTGGTGTCATGATAATGATCAAAGGTTGCAACACCCATTACGAGTTTGAAATGAGTTGCTGTAATCAAAATGTAAAAATTCACAACAATGGTGTTGATTCAACTAGTGTTTTGTACCCTTTGTACACTTGCATGCTATATTTCCTTAGAAAATTACGAGGGCTTTTCTTTTTACCTCATTCTTCATGATTGAACTAAGTTGAAATAGCTGTCTCATCACTATTGATCAAAAATATCACACACGAGTTGAATTTGGTAAGATATCTGCAGAACAATCCTATTAACATAACTTGCAAATGAATACCCTCTTCAACGTTACTGATGTAGACAGGAGGTGAATAGAAACCAAGTTTCGCCACGCTCAACAAAACAAGAGGAAAACTAAAGGGAGAAAATAGAAATTGGTTCAAATTGCCAATAAAAATAGCTGTGATAGTTAATGACAAATTTTCTGTCTTGTTCCAGACATACAAGATGCGTATATTTACTAATCGAAACAACTCAAATCAAAAGACACAACTCAAGTAAAAATACTAACTGTCAAGGACACAATCCAACAAAGACTAAACACCTGTTTCCAAAAGACATGGTTAAAAAAACAACCAAAACATCGTGACTGTAGGTCCTGTTAAGGAACTAAATGCTTCACATTGAAAACAGCTGAGTTACGCAAATGGTTTGGCAACTTCATTTTGCAGGCATTATCATTGATATAGGGAAACGGTCTTTGGTGAGAATAGCCCATACAAGGTCCCCTTCAATAAAAATCAACCGCCTGCGACGCTGGTTGGCATCTGCTTTATATCTTGCATTATTGGCTTCTATATTATTTCTGACCAATTCATGTACTCGCAAGACTTCTGCAATGCGATCACCTGCCTGAGCATTAAGGCGTCCCATATGAGGGATCGGTGCTAAGTCTAGTACTTCGTTAGGATTTTGACCACACATCATCAGGAAAGGGTTGAGGCCGATATTACGATTAGTAGAACGATTAAATGCGAATTCAGCCTGAGCTAGAAACTGATCCCATTACTTTGGTTTGTCCCCCCCGCTAAACAACATAGTAAATTGCCTAGGCTTCGATTGACAACCTCAGTTTGGCAGTCAGTTTGTGGATGGTAGGCTGATCTGAAGCGTAATTCAGTCCACTTCCAAAAACTGCTCATAAATTTTACACCCCTATCCGAAGTGATTGTCTTCGGGATTCCATGAAGGCACACAATCTCTTTTAAAAAAATATTGACAATTCGTGAAGCATCCAAGTCTTGCGGCATGCTACAAAGTGTACCGTTTTCGAGAATCCATCCACAACTACAAGAACCGAGTCCATGCCCCGTTGTGTCCGAGGTAATCCCAACACAAAAACCATACTAATATCAGTCCATGGTGCTGTGGGAACCGGTAGTGGTGTATAGAGACCTGCATTCGTTACCCCTCCTTTCGAAACTTGGCAAACATAACACCTCTCTACAAATCTGGACACGTCTCGCCTCGACCTTGGCCAATAATAGTTACTATGTATCAACTCGAAAGTCTTATCCTGCCTAAAATGTCCTTCATTATGTAGCTCCTTAATAATCTTTTCTCGAAGAGAACAATCAGGAATGCATAGTTGGACTCCATGAAACAAGTAGCCTTCCTGTAACCGGTAGTCAATTCGGTTGCCTGCTTTGATCTCCTTGACCATCGAGCCAAAGTCTGGATCTGAATCATAAAGATCTTTGAAAGAATCGAACCCCAAAACCTCAGCCTTCATAGTGATCAATATACTTGCTCGTCGGCTTAAGGCGTCCGCAACTGGATTCAATACTCCTGACTTATGCTTGAGAACAAAGTGGTATTCTTGTAGGAAGTTAACCCACTTGACATGTCGCACACTCAGCTTTTCTTGACTATGTATATATTTGATAGCCTTATTGTCGGTAAATAAGACAAACTCTTGGTGTAATAAGCAGTGTCTCCAGTGCCTTAAGACCCGTACAACCTCATAAAGTTCAGCCTCGGAAGTAGAGTATCTAACCTTTGCACCGGACAATTTTTCTGTAAAGAATGCCGACGACATTCTTTTCGTTGTGTACACACTCCTGACTTTTCGGCGACATTCTGGCGGAACTCCGACGGCGGCAGCACCAGATGGTAACAGGGGAAGGGGAAGTATCTTGGGTGACTTGTGTCAAAGGTTCCTAGGGTTTCTTGAAGCTTAAGGCGTTCTTAGGGTTTTTTCACGCTTCAAAGGTAACATAACCCATCTCGATTCGTCTGGTGCTGAAATTTTTATCAATATGATGTGATATGGTGATTATGATGAGGGGAGTATCGCCAAAAAGACGATGATATGCTTGATTGTTTGGTTGGTGTGTTAGGCGTTAAGAGAACTAAGGTTTTGATAATATATACATGGCTGCATGCATTAAGTCATGGGATACTATTTTATTGCTAATCATTATCCCAAAGTGTCATGGGTGTAATTCGTTACATATGAATATGATTAGTGTGGTGATAAGATGAATTATATGAAACTAGGCTTTTGATAATATGCATGGTTACATGCATTAGGTTATGGGACACTATTTTAATACAAATCATGATCCCAGCACTACAACAAAATAGGACCTTACCGACAAACAAAAATCGTGGAAAAGTCGCTATATATACGTGTAATTCATTATATATATGCTTGCTTGGTGTGGTGATACGATGAATTATACTTAATCACAAGATTTATGTACAAAAGGGGGTACAAAATATAATATGGAGGGGATTGAGTTATAATAATAAGCATTGACATTAGGATTGAGATCGATGATGATTGTTTTACATGTTTGATATATGATGTAGGATATTGGGGTTGAAATGGGTTAGAATACGCATCATTATAATATATATATCATCTCGGAAAATAAACGAAAATAATCCCTACAGGCTTAAATAAAAATAACACACGAACGTCACTACAAAAAACAAGCCTATTTGCGACAGTCAATTTCATCGCAAACAGTGTTTAGCGACGGACTTGCGACGAGAACAGACTGACGTAAAAAACCTAGTCCCTAAATTAATTAGCGACTGAGGTTTTAAAATCCGTCGCGAATTTGTGACAAAACTATCGCAAATTCGCGACAGTGTAGCATTAGTCGCAGAACCTGTTTCTAGAAGATTTGCGACGAAAACCATGGGTGGTCGTTAAATAGCGACGAAGATTTACGACGAACCATTGATTCCGTTGCAAACCCTTATTTCTGGACTGCATTAATTTGTAACGAAAAGGGTGTTTTTTCTTCGCAAATCTGGTTTTCATGAAGAAAAAAAAAAGCTGAATTCGAAGCCTCGCCTACTATGTACAAACAACCATACACCCGAGTTACATTTTTTTGGGTGTCAAAACCAACATACAACACCAACCATACATGCAAGTTATATCTCATAATTCCACTTAAACAAATTACATGATACTATAGTCTAAATAACCAAAGCATCCAACAAAAAAGCCCTAAACAAGTTGGGATATATATAACTCGGATATATATATATATATAACTCAGATATTTGCTATTTGATTGAAAAAAATAATTCAATTAATTCAACTAGTTAAATAACAAAAAAAACGGAGCTGCAATCTGTATTAAAAAAAACAGTAAACTTACCATCGTATCCTTCGATCTCTCGTTACACCACACCACCTCGTTAGACTCGCCTCCCTTCTTGGTGTGTGTTTTCTCAAATAGCTAAATTTAATTTTTTCGGTTTTCTCTTCAATTGCTTTTTCTGCAAACAAATAATCAATAAGATATCAGAGAGTGAACATTCATTTCAATCGATGATTAAATTAAAAAAACAAATTTATACACAATTGAATTTGTCTAATTAAACAAGTTACTAATTACCATCTTCAAGGCAACAGACACCGATCCCTGTGAATGCTTCGCCTCTTCTTTGTTCTTGTTCTCTTGAGCACCAAAACTTTGACCAATGGCTTTCCTATTTATCACTTAAGTCTAAGCATTAAACCAGGAAAACAAAATGAGAAGCGTGACTTCTGGTTCACTGCAACAACCAGAGTTGTTTTTTTTTTTTGTCTTTTTTCTGTGCAAATAAAGTAGAATTGTGTATGTAAATAACTAACAAGGTAGTTTTTTTCATTAAAGGACATTCTGGTCTATTAATAGGGTTTATGTCTTCTTCCGTTACATGGTCGTGTTTATATTTTCATGTCGTTGAGCGTTGAGCGTACTTTGGTCATCTGCCAATAAACTTCTCATGTTGTTTCCTGACAGCTGATCACTGAAAGGATAATTATGCTGCATAAACACAGAACATGGGGAAAATGAGCTTTCACAACTAGATTTATTTAGGCCATTCTCTGAGTTATGCTGGGCTTAAAGCGAGCTAATGAAAAATACTCCTCATTTATGCTTGGTATGCTGAATAGTGTTATTGAAGGCTCAAGTCTCAACCTATCCATCCTGTTAAAGAAGAAGAAAGCCCAAGATATTAGCCCAGCACGAAGTCAATTCAAGATCCAATCCGAAACCCCAGTCCGAGGATATATAAGGCAATTTGGGTTTTGATGTATTGTAAAAAATTTAAATATATAAACCTAGATTCTCTATTGTAAAAGGCAGCTGTGGCTGCGGCCGTAGCCGTGACGGCTGCTTTGATCTGTATTCTAACATGGTATCAGAGCCGTCCTGAATCCGCTGCCACCACTGTCATCAGCCCTCCGCCACCAAAGACCCGTCGCGTGGTGACAAAAGCTAGGAAGCAACGAAGTTTGTTCCCATCCTGAAGCAACCTCTAGCAAGTGTGAAAAGAGAAGAGGAGGCTGACTAACGACTGGTAAGAGGCTTGGATTGTTACATGGTATCCGGATCTGGAGCTCTCAGCCCATCTGGATCCAGATCCAGATCTAACACATGCCACCATCACCGCAGCGCCACAACCAGCGACCGGCCAGCCCCAGTCCGCCACCCCGAGCCCAGCATGTGCTCACCTGGTATCTGCGCCGCCAGGATTCGCTGACGACGACCAGGCCATCGCCGCCGCTGCTCCAACCATCGCCACCGGCCAGTTGGCAGCCCAGCTCTGCTTCCCTCTCCCTGCGACGACGCCATACCACCAGACCCCTCCTATGGTTATTGTCGCTATTTGCCAGTTTGCCATTTTCTGTCGCAATTGAAGTGAGGTTTTTTGTTCTGTGCTTGAGGTGTTCGGAGTTACTTCACCAGTAGATTCCGATGTCGTTTCTGTCATTTTGTTCTGCTTCACAAGCAGATTCCGACCGTCGTCTCTGTCATTCTGCACCACTCCAGCCGCTTGATGTCAAGAACGCTTTTTTCAATGGCATTCTTGAGGAGGAAGTACATATGTCGCTCACCTAAAAAGATCTTGAGACCTATGGTCTCAAACAATCTCCTGTTGTTCGGGAGGAGGCCAACACTTGAAGAGATCTTGAAACCTTTGTATGATCTCAAGCAATCTCCTGTTGTTCAGGAGGAGGTTTTCGAAATTTTTCACCTGAAGAGATTGCTTGAGACAAGCAATCTCCTGTTGTTCAGAAGATATTTTTGAAGAGGAGATACATATGTCTGTCATCTGAAGAGACCTTATAGGTCTCAAGCAATCTCCTGTTGTTCAGGTGTTCAGGAGGAGACCTCCAAAGTATATCTTTGATATGTTTTCATGGCTTCAAGTTGTTTGGATACAAGTCTGCTGATCCTGAGAGATATTGGAGACTGGTTTAAAAAAAAAAACTGATTCACGATTGCCGACGTGTTAACCAAGCCATTCCGATATTGTATCTAGCAAGTTGGACATCTTCGATATTTATGCTCCAACTTGAGGAGGAGTATTAAAGAAAGAAAAAGCCTGAGATATTAACCCAGCCCGAAGCCAATTCAAGGCCCAATCTGAAAGCCCAGTCCGAAAATATATAAAGCTATTAGGGTTTTGATGTATTGTAAGAAACCTAAATATGTAAACCTAGATTCTCTCTTGTAAAAGAAGGCCGCCGTCACGGCTACCGCCGTAGCCATGACGGCTACTTTGATCTGTATTCTAACACATCCGAAAGTTGAACAGACTCAGATGCATATTACTTTCTAGTGTGCTTCCTGTTTTTGCCTTGCTTTCGAGTCTAGAGATATAATGGTGGTTGTTGTTGCCAATTCTTTTCCTCATTTCAGGTCTGTATGTTAGTAGAAATACCTACATTTGAGCAGGACTTGCAGAATGGACCGTTACTAATCCAGTTCATCTGGTACTATTATGCTATTGATCATGGTGCTTAATGTATTCTGATGTTCCTGAATTGTAAGCAAGTATAAATATGAGCAACAACAAACATGAGTCTGATTTTGTCGCTTGATCACCATGTACGCACATATTGATAATCGAGATTGCTGACTTGTGCAGGTGTGCTATTTCCGCTACATAAGAATCCTTCCTTCTGGCAGGTTCCTGTACAAGGTTTCTTTACGTCAGAAGTTTGGTTTTTCTTAATTCTTATATGTGACTGAGCTGAACTGCTTTCTGTTCCATCTCTGACAATTATCAATACCTCTTACCATTGGCAGAATTCTTCTCAGAAAGTTAAAGAAGCAGCTAAGTACATGAATGTTCGAGCATCCAAAGCAGACTGTGTATATCGCGGCCAGTACACATTATCTGATGACACGGTATGACTCCTTTCCCTCTTGGATTCAACTTGTTGGGTTGGGTCTTTGTACAATGGTGATGTTCAGAATTTGAACCATAATTAAATTCTTAGCTCGTCTGTTGTGCTTATATTTCTTTAAAGGATTGAGTTGGCAAACTAGTACTATCCTTTGTTCTCTCTCCGGCTGTTTGGCCTTGATATATCTACTAACAATTGCCGAATGCATATTCAGGTTGAAGCTGCTATTTTGTACTCAGGCAGGCGTCCTACTGTGTTAAGAATCCAGTTGAGGTACTTAATACACACACATCCGTCTCTTTTTTTATTTTCTTGTGTGCGTGTGTGTGTGTGTGAAGTTTGTGGTCATGAAACACGTAAAGTACGCTTGTCTGAAGCAACTTGAAATCGATTGTTGTGTATAAGGTGTGGTAGATATGTAAAGGGATCATACTTGAATGCACTTGTTCTGAATTTACGTCTGAAAGCTAGATAATTACCGAAGCAACTATTTGTTCTCTTTATTTGTTCGTATCATGGGAAACCAGGAGGCCAGAAGTTCTGCAAATGTCCCTACAATAGAGCTCTTGAATAACATGAAAAATTGACTTAGAAAACTCGTAAAGAAAATGTACTGATTTATAAAATGAGTTTGTGCTATAAAAAAAATTCAAGTCAGAAGCTTAAAATCTTCAAGTGCTGATGTAGATACCTTTCAGGCTCTTGGTTATCCATGCTAATGTCAGTTTCATGACTTGTTTCCCTTGCTAGGCTGAGAGGAACAGTGGCAGGGGCTTATAACCGCATGGATTTAGTTTCACTTGTCACGAATGGAGTAAATGAAAACGACGCCAACAGCCATGAGGACATATTTGGCGTGGTTGAAAGGTGGCAGGATGATGAAACCCACAATCCTGATGTGCCTGCAATCTCCCACAATCGGGGCATGACACCTTTCATATTTATTCCGTTTGACGAGGTATATCCCAATGTGCATATTTTGATCCCAATTATTTCGTCCTGTTCAACAGTTTTAGCATCTGCCCGAGGCATGAAGCATACAAAGTGTCGGTTCTTTTCTCCGTAAAAATGCATGATTTGGTTATTGTTTCTGATTGTCATACAGGTCGAAACATCAGTTTTGAACTTGCCCGTGGAAAAGATGGATTAATTTGTTCCGGCTGATGCATCAATGCACACGAACACCGGGCTTGATTGCTTGTTCATAATGTGTGTACTGCGTGTACTTGTAGTATGGGATGCAAATCATTATTTCGCGTCTAGCGTGCTTAAGCATCAGAGCGCAAACACTGGGTGGAATTTCTTGTTCGTGATGTATATATTGTGTAAAATAGGTTATGATCAATTGACTTATGACTTATGAGGTGTTTTTATGGTTGGTGTTTAGAAGATGCACATGTAACTAGCAACGGCATCTGTATAATTTCTGCCTGTGGACGGACAAGTTTCCATGTAGTATAGGTTGTGTTATGATCGTTGCGTCAAATCCATTGCAGACATTGAGTTTGAAAGGGACTCCTTCCTGCAGATCTGCAAGTTCTAAAGGTCATTGGAGCCTGGTTTTCGACTGATAGGGGCATGAAAGAGCTTGTTGGGTGGTTTTTGTGCGAGAAGCGAGGAACAATGAACAAGAATCTACCTAAATATCCAAGATACAGGATAATTCTTAAACATATCATCAAACATATAACCAGGTGTGCTCTGGGGTCGATCAACACCTGTGTTAAAGTATTCCGTATAACAACCTGGTTTACCATCACCTAATCGTTAGTTCAGTACATGCTTTCTCCTATACGATGGAGAAACAAGAAGAATACATCCGGCTACATATTAGACTTGCCGTCTCCTTTTTGCAACAGAGAATTCCACGATGGGTTGCGAGGCAGATATGTATCCTGTCGAGACAGTTTAGAAACTTGAATTAGTTATGGTTTTCACCAAGCATTTTAGAAAGCACTGAGCGAAAAGGAAAGTAAAATCCCTGTTAATTCACATCCCGATAATAAAACAATCGATTCTTAAGAATGAACATTCACTCTTTGACCGTTGTCCGTGTAAGATAGCGCCCATCCTTGCAGTGTTTACTTTAGACAGTCAGGGTGCAATCAGCCATAAAACACACCAGCATCATACAAACCAAATCCGATAATTTAGAAGACAGCAAACAACACTAACAACACTCTCTGTGATACTCTTCCACCTGAAGCTCCCTCCCTTTGTGATGGAAGAATCAAGAGACATACCACTAAAGCATTCGAGACTCGTGGTTAATTGTCCAATTCAAAAGAAGAAAATCAAAGAAGAAATCTATCAAAGAGAATGTCGTTAACATTCTCCCAAAAGTTTACCAACCAGTACTATTCGACAACAGAAGAGTCACTCAATCTAGAGTTTTTGCCACTCAATGAATTCACAGCTAAAAATCAATGATTGTGCTAGTGTCACGTAACAGAGATCAATGCTAGCTCTGTTACACAACAAACCTACCTAGACGTAAACCCACATCGAGTAAGATGAAATCATTCCAGGACGTATTCAAATCCCGGGATTCATTACTTATTGTCTATCGGTTTTGATTTTGAACCTGTGGGGAAATTGCACTGGACCACCCACAACCAAGTGTCAAATAAATTCCACAATAAACGCAAGGAATAGCCGAAGAACCAATTTTATCAAAGTCAAAACGGATGATAAAAGGCCCAGAAATATATATCTAACAGAACCGAGAGGTTCAATCAGAGGAATCACCCAATTCATGGACAGATATCATCAAACAATCACAGCATACAAAATCTCACAAACCAAACTGAAATACAATCGAATTACACTCACAGACACATAAGAGCAGGTCGGCACAACAGACAAACCCCGCGACTGAGCATGCTCGAACGCGGCGGCACATAACCTCCCCGCCAGGCCGAGGCCCCTCTTCGACGGCGGCACGAAGGTGTGGACGATATCCATCACCGTCACCGTTTTGCCGCCGTCTTCGTCGGAGATGGTGGTGTGGAGGAGACGGTATTGGAGGTATGCTTCTCCGTCTTCGGTTTGGAAACGGTGGTTGGTTGAGTTGTGTATGATCTTCGGGTCATTGGGGGCGGTGGTTGAAACCGCCGTCGCCATTTCTGATAGTGTTTTTGCCTTTCTTTGTTATGAGTGAAAAACGCCGAGTCATTTTCTTTTTAGAAAGATAGCTTTATATCGTTGTTAGTAACTGTTGTGTGCGATATTAAATACAATGTTTTATTTATATCGAATATTTATGATAAAAGTTTTAATAATAATAAAAATTGTAATGTTTTGTATTATTTTTTTTGAAATAATTATCTCGTTAAAACGAATAACAAATTTTCTAGAATACATATTTAATAATACATAAAGTAAAATATTATATTTATTCTAAGACGTAGGAGATATATCGTTGTTACTAAATTGTACTTGTATCCCAAAAAATCTTATTATAAAAAATGAATGGATAGTTTATTAATAATTATAAAATTATAATTACTCAGTTCATTTCAAAATAATTATAACAGTTTGATGTGTGTGTTTATTGATGCAAACTTTGACTTGCATTGTGGACAGATCAAAAATCATTTTTCACAAAATTATCATAAAATATTGATGATAGTTTAAGTTATGTATTTCAATCCTATATCATTAACATAATTCGTTAATATAAATAAAAAAAATTTTAAGATATTTTATTAATATAAAAAATGAAATGTTATCATTATTCGAGGACCAAAGAGGTATATCGTTGTTACTAAATTGTACTTGTATCCAAAAAATTGTATAATAAAAAAAAGTGGGGATAGTATGTGACATCACACACAATGTAAATGAGAGACGACGAATCCAACAGTATTAAATTTAAAGAATAGATTATTGGGTCTTAACTTTGTGTTTGGGGCATGTGTGTCGTCTGTCATAAAAATAAACTGAAAAATACCGGGCAATATTTTAATTTTTGTTAATATTTTAGTATATATTTTGAATAGTTTTATTTTATATCAGACGATATAAAAAATGAAATTTCTTTTATCTCATGTTATACTATATATAAGAAATATTATTAATATTTCATAAAAAGTTATAAAACAAAAATCAATTGATTGTCGAACGGAACGGATTAAAATTCATCCCAATAACATGAAGAAAATATCTTTTTTTCTATCATGTATTTTCTGTTTCAACTGCTCTGATAAACCCACCTAACGAGAAGTTTTATTGGAGACTGGAGCAAATGAGTGTCGTAAACAAAAACGTAACACTCGAAAAATGAACCATCTTCCTACAACCTACTTGTGTAAAAGGATGACAAACAAAACAACCCCGTAGATTTACTCAAACCTGCTGCAACGTTGTTTTATCAAAAAAAAAAAAACTATAAAAATAAATAAATAAATAAATAAATAAATAAAAACAGAAAACATGTAGGCAAGAAGCAGTTCCTCGATCCTCAATATCCACGCGACAAAAGAAAAAGAATAGATCTCTTACACTGAAAATCTCTGTTTTGATACAAGGGGCTTTTGATCCATTATCTAGATACAGGTGCTGCTGAAAACGCAGCATAGCAAGGAAAATTACCGAAACACAGCCGAAAAACGAGAATACTACAATTCTCATGTCCCAAAGCTTTAATCTGATCTCATGCTTCTGCATGACCTATTTCACTCTCTCAAGAAACTGCCAGGAACAGGTTCCTCGACAACTACAGTATAAACCCATAGGACTTCGCCATCGTATAACAAATTTGCCCATCGACTTGCCGTTCATTCTTCAAACAAATGAATCATCAATGAAAATCATGCAATAATCGTAACACGCACAGAGTTGGACATTGCATCTACTATAGACAACAACATTTCGAGCAGCATATGTGGAGCCTGCTCCAGAGTCCAGAACCAGATTCTCCAATGCCTGACCGGAACTTCGTCCTTGAGAGATAGCATCAATGAAGGCAGGTCGCTTCATGTGAAAGAGCATCGCCAATCGGTTCAGACAATGCTTGGCGGATCACCAGCCCAATTACAGACAGCACGAGGCCAACGTGTTCTTATGCAATCTGCCAATGGAGCATGCTGCGGAGGCTTGGGCTCAGTTCCGACAGATTGACCTGCATGGTTTTCGTTCATTCCATTACCCCCAGACGCACGAGTAGAAGCAGCATCAACCATATACTCCTCAGGGGTCCATCTAGGCGGTACAGAAACTTTGAGCTTCGTCAGCCTCGGTCTTTGTACAGGTGTATCGCTGCCAGAGGCAGATTGATTGCCGTTTGGAACTGATTTTGCAATTCCGTTAAAATGGTAAAGATCGAACACCTTTTTACCCATCAATCCACTGGAATCCTTCATACCCCCCAGGTTCTTGTCTAAGTCTAAAAGAGCCTGCCAAAACTCGCTCCAGACTACGAAGCCCGTGCTGCAGAGATTTTTGACCTTGTCTGACGGAAGTTGCATATTCGTCTCTCTTAGGACTTGATGAAACCCTTCCACACTGATGAAGCCACCGCCGCCGCTTTGATCCTGATTATCGAAAGCTCTCCTGATCTGAGATTCTCTTGCCTCCATTTCATTTTCATCTTGAACACTTGGTTCAAGAGCAAAGAGAACGGTGTAATGGGATTCGCTTCCGACTACCCATATAGGCCATTTCGGGGATTTCAAATGCTGCCCGACCTTGCAGAAGTTGAGAGATTCTAGAAGTGTGAGGAAGCCAACATCTACATTCATGGATATACCCTTCAAGAACATACCCCCTCCTAAGTCTATTCTCTCATCAAACACATTGGCCACAGCTTGCCCGCAAAGTAACAGATTGACAATTTCCTGTCCATGCCATAAAACGGGTTAGAATAGCAAGAAAGGCAGCTTGTGCAAAATGCACAGCAGACAAGATAATAGTATAGAGAGATATGTATACATCATTCCAAGAAAATCAATCATTCCAAACATCGACATATATAATTGTCGATTGCATTATTTTCGACTTCTTGAAAATTTATGAATGTTCAAGGAAATTTAGATTTCCAACCGACTTCAGTTTTCTCCTTTAAAAGAAAGTTCAAGAATTCAGCAACTATTTATATGTATGTTTCTCATCATGTTTGTTTGCATTGTTTCTAAAGTTCGAATGACGAAGATTCAAAGAGCTAAAACCATTGAAAGGCTAAACTTGAAAATAACAGAACGACACATAGCCTATTAGTGTAGTAGATGTCCCGTGTAATTATTGATGCACAATATTCATCTCTGAAAGCACATACCTGTGAAGCATGACCAAAAGGAGCAGTCACAAGTGGTAGGCTAGGATCATCTCGATCAGCTTGAACAGCATCCTGCACAAGATGAACAAGGGCGTCGACACGTTAGAGCAACTAAAGAAAGGGGATCTAACAGACAAAATAAAAAGAAAGGAAGAAGGGACAGAGCAGTCAGTTCAGTAGAATTACTAGCCCTCGAGAAAGCAAAGCCGAAAAGAGAAACAGCATTGCTCCCATACGGCTCTGGAATACAGGTATCATGGCTTCTAATCTCAGGAATGCACTCCCGGATGAGACATAGGAATTAATTCTTAGAAACTTCTGCACATCGGAAGGTGACTCGATGGAAATGTCTTCAAGTGCTTTGGCAATAATCTAGTGGACAAGCAGATGCACGGTGTCAGACAAGCAATATGATCACAGAATGCACACAAGATACAATGATGACAATATAAAACATGCATCCATTTTTGTTGTGAACAAACTCCTGCCAAAAGCTTAAGCTAATGATAAAAGGTCGGCAATGATAACATCCCCCCTCAAGCGAAAAACCTACGTGGGCGTGAAACGCAATTAGTGCATTGGAGCACCACAACCAAGTGCCAAACAAGCACAACAACGAGCAAGAGTTGCAGGATCTGAACTCGTAAGTAGTAACTTACATGCTCTGATACCAAGTTGTATATCAACTCTAGCCAAAAGTTTAAGCCTATGGTAAAAAAAGTCCACATAAACTCTATAAATTAACACTTTGTTTTAGGTAATTGCGGGTTGAAACCTAGAATCATGTAAGATTGCAGGATTACCTCGTCCATGTTACCATCAGTCCCCTCAAATTTATCATCCAAAACACTGAGAGTTGCAATCACTGCTTGTTTGTGGTTCCCACATCTAAACAATATCTCTCCCATGCTTTTGATCAAGGCCCTGTCAAGTGAATAAGTCATCAGAAATGATATAATTAAATTAATCAAACCACCATACAAAAAGGGAGATTGCCAGACAGTAACAGCGAGGAACAAAATCTTCGTTTTACTAAGCCTCATTATCTATGATGTTATCTGTGCAGCACATACTGATCCACCAGTGACTGGACCATGCAGACCAAAGGAAGTTAATGATAAGTGGGTTAACTTAGCTGAAGAATAAAGAAACAGCCAGCAAAACAGAGAGCAGAAGCCAATATCGCAATGGACATGGGCAATTGTCAGAACTGTGCAAATAAAATTTAAGGGGATACAAGACGAGTGCCTTCAACTATAACCAAATGATCAATCCAGAGAAAGTATTTTGAAGCAGGGCATAAAGCTTCCAGACAGGCAAGCACCTTTGGCAATTATAACAGCAACGTAAATGAGAGTCGAACCATAAGCCAAGACAATTCAAATGGACCAACATATAATTCACTAGTGGGCTAGTGATCTTACATGCACCAAAAAAAAAAAAAAAAAAAAAATCATTGCAGATTTCAGGCATTATTATAGTACCTTTTCTTGGTTTCTTCAGTAAGGGAAGAAAAAGCATCCGGCGCCATGCTTTCTCCAGTAAATGTAGTCCTTGAAGCAAAACCTTGTGATTTTCTTGATTCAAGACTACTCAAATCCTCTGTTACAAACAGGAGATACTTAAGAACAAATGCCTGCAAAATGGACATGAGAATTACATAAAATATTGGTCCATATCTTCATGACCTTAATGTAGCAATGCAGAACTCCACCAGGAGAACACGGAACAATCATAAAAAGCTTTCAAATAAACAAAAATGTAGACCATCTCAAAGGTGCATCACAAACTCAAGCTATAAAATTATGCACTTCTTTTTGGGTATGGCCAAATAAATCAATAGCAAAATAATTATGCAATTCATTGTTATGCTGAGTACAAATCAGCAACGAACAGCGAAGTGTTATTGAACGAATAAGAAAATTTAATGCTATGAAGCTCATAATACTGTGAGTATATTACAAGTTACAATCAAATGAATTTTTAAAGAGTCATCGTGGTATCAAAAACATGCATAACATGAGGTCACACATTTTATTCGTACAACCCCAACACAGCCCAACAATTTATTTGGCACTTGCTATGAGAAGGCCATTGTATTGCTCGCATTCAGATCCGCAAAGAGCTATTAAAAATACGGAAATGCTGAGATATTAATTATATTGGAAACCTTGACTATAGCCTGGAGTTTTTTTCGGTAATTGGTTCCTTCACTGCTACATTTACTCATTTGGTATCACAAACATTTATTCACCATGTTAATCAAACTTAGGATAATAACCAATGAAATATACACCAGGCCCTGGGTAGGTTAAAAAAGTTGGCTAGTATCAGTATACTTTAGCAGCACCTCTAGTTCAGCCTACATATGAAAAGCCAACTTGTTCAACCAAACTAGACCTGTAGCAATGCAAATAAGAATTCAACTCTGCATGAGTCACATTAGGGCTACCACGAAAAGAACCCTATATTCCAGGAAAATATTCTTCACCAGGGCGTGCTCCTAAGATAGTATTTGTTGCTAATATTCTGGTATATCATGGGTTAGCATAATTTTATGAAATTATTTAATCTCCATGTTGAATTTCGAGATCATTGGGAACCCATTCATCTCCTACTATGCCTGCCTGTTTCTTTTACTAAGTTTATCATCATCAACTATCCATATACACTTCTTGCTTGCTCCCTCAGGAAGAAATCAGTAATAAAAGAACAATAAACTAGCACTACTTATTCGAAAAAAATGAAATAGTAGTTCAGCATTTTTCCAGAAGGTATACAAGTGAATTAAAAGGAATCTTGACTAATCACGTTAGAGCTGAAATACTAAATAAATTCAGCTAAGCAGCTATTTATTTCAAGAATAAAAAATCTAAAGCTGAACTTCTACAGAGTTTGCCTATGTTAACGACCAAACTTAAAACTTGAATTCTGAATTGAAAGGATCCTACAGACCATTAGCATATGCTAGTATATACCTGAATGGCTGCTAATACACCACATGGACCTCCTTCGTGCTGCACAAGTCCCATAGACGTCTCTGGATCAGGGCTAAACCTGAACCAGAAGTTTCAAATCGAAGATTAGAAAGTATGATCAAGAGGCACCTCAAAACATTTGGCTCAAAAAGGATAAGACAAGCATACTACTGGAAGAGACATTTGAACAAAATCAATACTTATAAGCACTAAAAATTCTTCAGCTTAACTTTTCCCTATACATAAAATTTAAAATTTTAACTTTGGCAATAAAAGTCTCAACTTCTTCAAATGAAGCATTACAAGTATAAAGTTGCAGTTGCCGACTTCTTAACTTTTTTCCACCTTTTCAAGAACTTGTCAATAGGTCATCTGAAGTAAGTAATACTCACATGCAAAGTTTGAGCTTTATGAAAGGAAGCTTCAAAATTAAATCCAAAAGGCCCCGAAAAAAGCAGTTCCTTTCAAAAACATCAATGTTTTCTTAAAGAGTGATCTATGCTGTGAATCAAGCAGAAACCCCGTTTATTTTTTAATCAACCTTTTTTAAAATAAATGGTGTATAGAGGAGAAGGGCCATTAAGCGGCTTTTGATTGCTTTTTCTTAAAGGTTAATTTTGCAAACAAATTAACCGGTTTTTAAAGCAGTGCATTTACAAAGCCATTTGGCACATAAACAAGCAGAAACAATGTAATACAATACCTACAGAGTTAGTTCAATTATAGAATCAGAATGACATAACATTACTTAAAGTCAGAATGAGATAACATTACTTCAAGTCTTTATCACTATCATATGAGGTAGGCTACACGGCTACGACTGCATTGAGTGCCATTATACCGCATTGATCAAACCTTCCTTAAACTTCAAAAGCATCGCCCACAATAGCGAGAAAGTTCATAAATTCACAGAAAAACGCCAAAGGTGTAACCTGATCGCATCCAAATTAAAGGCAGAGAAGTTAAAACTAGTCAAAAATCATTTGCCAACGATATGAGAATCTGAGGAGAAATATCATGATCATCACCACAATCTACAAGTTCCCAATCATCCAAACCTACCAAGATCATAAACTTCACCTTTGCAAACCCTAACTACACGATACATCATCAGCATTGCGAATTCTGATACAACGAAACAATGCAGCGGCATTCATTACCTGATCCCCTGATTACTCCACTGCGCGAGTATCTCCTTCGACAAACTCCCCCCAAACACCATCGTAAACAGCTTATTCGCCTCCTCCTCCGACAACTCCCCTCCTCCTCCTCCCTTTCTCTCCACCCTCATCACACCCTTCTCTGCCAACGCCGCCTTCACCTCTGCCGACTTCGATCTATCCGCCGGTGGCGATGTCTCCGCCGCCCTCAACCTCGCCGCCATCATTCTCTTCTCCGCCGCAGCAGCCAAGATCTCCCTCTTCATCCTCCGACTCCTCGACTCCTCCGTCTCCTCCGTCTCCTCCACCTTGCCAATCGGGGACGAAAAGAGTTCCCTCGGCTTGCTCCGCTTCGGCTCCGGTGGTGGTGATGATGATGGACTGCTCTGCATGCTCATCCTCAGTGCCATCTGAAGATCCTCGTCCTCTTGATCCGCCATTTAAACACCAGAATCGAAATACCAGATTCGAATTGGAGTCTCAGAACTCTGAATTGGATTCGGATCGGATTCGATTAGATTTGGGGATTTGGTGAAATTAGGGCAAGTTGGGATCTGAGGAGTGAATTGTTGGTCGAGAAAAGGGGAATTAGTGGAGGGATTGAGCGGTGAATGGGAGATCGGAGAGTTGATCGGAGAAATTAGGGCACGGCGGCGCGGTGGGGAATTTTGGGGTGATTGATGGTGGAGTCGGGAAGGTTCACGGAGCAAGAGGGCGATGTCAAAATTAAATTGGACTGTAAATGTGCTATAATCTCAATGGTTATTTGAACAAATTCTCGATATACCATCCTTATTTGCATGTCAATTTGTTCATGATTTGTGACTAACTAGCTAAACATTTTAATTTTGATTCAAACAATTTTATCTAAGTACAACATATGTGTAGATATTATCCTATTAACTATAACAATAACAAAAACATATTCATACTATCTCAAATTAATCGAAATGTTTTAACTCATCACAAAAATTTATGCGAGTGTTGAATTTATTTCGATTTTGATAAATAAAGAATATTTTTTTAGTGATAATGAGATTTACCGTACCAATTATCAGAGGAGTTAGTGAATGAGCTATAACAGATAGATTGATTTAATATTTTTTATGTTAAAAAGTTATCAAAAAAATGTTTTATTTATTTTAAAAATAATAAAAAATATTTTAATTAATTTGATATGAAATGGGTATATTTTTTTAGATCATAAAAAATAAAAAAAATGCTATATGTTAACAACTTGACCTGAAAAATTATTCATCAACATTCAACCTAATTCCCATCAAATTGTTAATCCACAAAATTCAACGATTTAGAAAATCTTCGGAATGAGACATTGTCTCGATCTCTACAATTAAACCCATTCAACAATCAATCAACGTAATCCATTAACCTAATCATTAAACCAACATCAACGACGAATCAATCAATCATCACATTCACATCATTTTCTCGAATCGAGATAAATTCTCAATTCTTACATCCCAATCAAGAATCATCAAACCAACCTCCAATCCGATCCAATCTAATCTAATATTATTCAGTCACGATAAATCACGACAAACCGTTTCGATAACAAACGATATGACGAGATATTATTGTCAATTAAATTTTTTAATGAATAATTAAATAATTTTATTTTATTTAAACTAACGGAATCTTATTCAATTATTTTATTGCCTTTCATTATGAATTGAATGATCGAGATTAAATTTTGACGATATTAAATTTTACCAAACTATTTGATCAAAAATTTTAAAAATCTGAACAATCATATCTATAATTATAATCGAAAGTTAATATCTCAATTTAACATAAAATATTTGAATCAAATAAAAAATACTATGCAAAATCTTTCACTAAAAAAAAATAAGAAATTCTAATAGTTTTATATATGAAATCGTCTTTCAATATAATAAAACAATAACTTTTGATAGACTTTATCAAATCACGTTCAATATACAATAATATATATAAATTTAATACTATTTGTTTAGATTATCTTAATTCATCTCGCGTAGCGCACGGGTCAGTATTCTACTATATATATTGTATTACATAATCTCTTTAGATGACATATGACAAACGATATGATAGAAAATTATTGTTATTTTAAAAAATAACAATTAAAAAAAGTAGGGGATCATCCCATGTCACATGATAAGCGATTCAGCCTAACTCCTCTAATATGGGGAGAGCTCAGCAGATCAAAACCCACTGAGTACCGAGTTATTTTATGGTGGTGATCGAAAGTGTCCTCCGGATTTACGGGCTATTCGGTTGACTAAGGAAAATACTTCGAGATTTTCTTTTTAAAAACAATTAAAAAAAGTAAACCAATCAAATAAAATTTAATCTAACATCTAACATATATCTTAACATATTAAAATATGATAGTAATTTCAACTAATCTAAGCTAGATATAAACTTAGTATCTCAAATTTTACGTAAAATATTTGGATCAAATAAAAAATATATAATATTTATACATATAAAATCTTTTATTTTAGAGATAATTATATGAAATCATAACAGTTTTATATATGAAATAATCTTTTACTATAATAAAACAATATTTTTTTTCACTATCACGTTCAATATATTTTTATCTATATATGTATGATTAACACTAATTATTTATTTCATCCCGTGTATTTATTTTAGTATATATCGTATTACTTAACCTCTTGGGATGGCAAACAAAAAATGGTTTGATAAGACATTATTATTATTTTAAAAAATATTAATTAAAAAATAAACTAATTAAATAAAATTTTGTTTAACATATATGTTAACTAATTAAAATCTGATAATATTTTCAACTAATCTAAACTATAACATCTTAAATTTAACATAAAATATTTGAATCAAATAAAAAAATATATTAATTATACATATAAAATCTTTCTTAAAAAGATAATTATATGAAATCTTAACAGTTTTATATATGAAATCGTTTTTTAATACAATAAAACAATAATATTTTTTCACTATCACATTCAATATATATATATTTAATATTTTTGTTCATCTCGTGCAATACAAAAAATAATATTCTGATACCAAATTAATTCCAATCCAATGTTGTCAATATGGTATGAAACACAAATTGAAACTAAAACAAGTTGATTCAAAAGTTAAGGTTTAGGATTATACTATAATGCTATCCAACGAAGCTTCGGTGGAATGCAATTGAGACGGTTAACGACTATCGCTAGGGGCGGAAGGTAGAGCAGGCGACATCGTTGGTGGTGGATGGATGCCGAACGACCAGGCGGGACGACGGACAAGATGGAGAAGGAGAAGGAGAAGGAGAAAAGAAGGCGATTGAGGAAGAGGAGAAGAGGGGAAGGACGATGGAGGATGGACGACGGCAGTTGGCATTGACGAACGACGATGAGGGATTAGGGACGGTGGTTGGTGACAGTTTTGTGAGAAAGACGAAGAAAGCAAGTGAAAGGGGGGGTTCTATCTGATCTTCGATATATACTGTTTAGCTACTGTTTTATTAAATTCGGTCGCTAATCAATGATTGTAATAGAATTCAGTCACTAAACTAGCGACTACAACCAATACAGTGGTTGCTATTAGCCTTTTTTTTTTTTAGCGCTTTCCTTGTAGAAATATCAGCACAAATACTTTACATGTCAGTGGGTAATTCACATCAAAGTTTAAAAGACATGATACTAGTTTTACTGTTAGATCGGTTAACCAGTCTTTGAGACTAAAGAACACTAGACAACAAGGGGTGGGCACTTCGATTGAGATAACCTTGATATGGCACCTTGATAATAGAATCTGGGTGTTTGGCAATCCAAATATTCCCATTTCGTAGATGGTAGGAATGGATCCATCGTATCCAAAGCCTCTCCTTATTCGTTGCAATGTCCCACGAAAGCAAAGCAATATTCCACCAACTGATTAGGCTAATTTAATTTGTTGGAGTTTGATGTATTTTAGAACTCGTTAATATTTTAGTTTATAATATATTTGATGGGTTTCAAAATGTGATCTAAAAGTTTCAAATCCTCTATTGATTTATTTTCAAATGTTTTATAAAGTTTAAGACCTAAAATTTAATGATATGGAATACAAATAAATCCCCTTCATGTTTATCTTTTACACTTTAAATCATGAACAAGTTAATAAATGATCTACGAATTACACTATTTATTCATTATAACGTTTTATATTCGAGGTTATTATTACTTGGTTGGTTACACTCATCGGGATATATCATCATGATGTGACGTGAGTTATAACTATTTATTTTTTATCACGATGAATTTGATTTAATGTGAGTTTTTACACTTTCTTCTTCTTGGTCTATAAAAGAATGCACGGATTTGGTGGGAGAGGATGTACTCATACTCACAAACACAATCTCAAGAAGAACACAATGTAACCTCTTAAGCAAAAATGATTAAACTTTTAGTACTTCTCTTGATCCATTTGTTTTATTCCTGGAGCTGGTTCGCATCGGGGTTCTTACACCGAATTGTGAACGAATAGCACGATAAGCAATGATTTCAAGTTCGTGGGATAATATACATCCAATGCTTATTTGGTCGTTGCTGTCTCCCCTTAGTGATTATGATGTTATATGACGATCCTGATCCTCGTGGTCTATGATGTGGTTGCACTTTATTTCCAAGATTATCATGATGCATCCAATTCCATTTTCATGGGAATTCATTTGAGATACCGGTAACTTCGTTCCTTAACCATTATCTTTTTTATAAGTTTTATATTTTTATTGTTCATATCATTTGTGCATTGTCCTCGCCTTGTGTATTGTCCCCCTTTTTCTGAGGGAAGTCATTTGGGTAGTGACCTTTGTGACTACAATAGAAGCATACCACCCAGAACAAAATTTGACCCGGATGGTCACATCGATATTCTACAAGGACGTCCCACATTATTCCCTTCATTCATCCTCGTTCTAAAGGTGTCCATCAACTTCCTCTTACCACCTGATGTTTTTGTTATTCCCATTATTATCTCTTTTATGGTTTCTGTATCTACCACGTCTGGAACCCTTGTACTCATCCCTTGTTCACCCGTTACTCGCAAAACCTTGTGTATCGATTTTGAAATCCTTTTCAATCGTTATAACTCTTTCAGAAGTTTTTGCATAAGAAGCCAAATTCAGTACAATAATGGTACGCCTCAAGTCGGTTCTTAGTCCCATCTCAAAATGACAAATTTTCCTTGCTTTAATATTGATAGCAAATGTCGCGAATCGTGACAACTCGTTGAACTTTGCTTCATACTGAGCTACCGTCATGTCTCCTTGCAGCAATTTCAAGAACTCGTTCTCTTTTCTTTCATGTAGTCACCTTGGAAAGTAGTGATCGTTAAATACATTCATGAATTGTTCCCAACTGATCGGCTCTCCTTGAGGAGTAAGAACTCTTTTTAACGTTCTCTACCAATGTTCTGCCTCAGCTCGAAGCATGAAAGTTGCTAATAGTATCGTTCGATTATTTGTGCAATCCATATCATCCAACACTTTTTCGCGTTGATGATCTAAATGTAAGATGGTCGAAGCCGACTTAATGGTATGATACTCTTCCCATGAAGAATGTGTTCCTGATGTTGAATGTCTTTTATGCTCTTTTCAAGATCTGATGTATTTCATGTCTCTCACTCTTGTAGTTTGATAGGACTATTAGCTGAGTTGATCTGATCACTCATACATATGTGTCGTCTTTTCCTATATTATAGTTGTAATATCCTGAAGAAAAAAAAAACGTATATTTAAATATAATAGGATTTTATTTTCAAATGTCAGAGACTCCCCTAAATCTTCTCAACCACCTGCCCACTTACCCATTTTCTGTAACCTGCATTCCACTCTCCAGAAAAACCTCCTCCCCATTATCAAAATATTCAAAACACAAGAACCGCAAAAAATCAAACCAACAACCTGAGCAATAATCTGAGTGCGACGAGCAGAACTGAAAAGGAGAAAGGGGTAT
The DNA here is from genome assembly GCA_001925005.1 of Drosera capensis. Taxonomy (NCBI): domain Eukaryota; kingdom Viridiplantae; phylum Streptophyta; class Magnoliopsida; order Caryophyllales; family Droseraceae; genus Drosera; species Drosera capensis. The sequence goes on from LIEC01011934.1 coordinate 84,786, forward strand.
GGATTCATCTCTCACTCTGATTTCGTATTCGTTTATATTTGATTTTAGTTTATTTTAATCTCGTACTATATCCGTATTGCCGGATTCCGACCAATTTCCGGCAAAAACCCCGACTCCCGAACTCGACCCGATCCCCCGACCGTAACCCGAGCCAAACATCACTCAACCCGCCAGAAAACCCGCCTGAAACCCGACACCATGTTCCCCGACGCCTCCCCGAACCACCGCCGCCCTCTCTTTTCCGTCGAAGGTCGACGTCGATATTGATGCTTAAAACTGTGAAAATCAAAACCTGTAACAGAAACAGAACAACTAATAACGAAAACCGAAACCCCTTTGCAAAATAAAATGATTTTTTTTTGTGTGTGAGGAGGGTCTTGAATAATATACTCTAATGAAATAGAAAACTGAAATTGAAAATTATTTTTTCTGATTTATTGTTTTCTATTTTCATTTCACCCGTTTAAAAATCGGGTGTTTTATCAACTAGTGAAACCTCTTGCCTTTTCCCTATCTGGGCCTTCACTCTTTTTTGGAGTCAGAAAGCAGCATTTCTTTCCTCGGTAAGGCCCCGGGGATGCATCCTACCTTCCTTCTGACCCCACGCAGTGAGCAAGCAGCAGGAAGAGCATCAATCAATCCATTCGATTTCTTTCTATTTTTAAGTACACCAAACGCTTAACGCTCCTTGGGATTCTTATTACAGTGAGAACCCCATTTCACTAATCGCCAGGGAGGACATAAGTTCTCCAATTCGCATGTCTTACTCAAAATCGATAGATAGGTTGGTAGAGAGG
>LIEC01011935.1:0-82273 GCA_001925005.1 Drosera capensis
CACAACCCACGCACCTAGAGTCACTCCCATGGCGATCCCTAGTCCGTTGCTTCTAATCTTTACGCTCCATCTCATCATCACCACCACGATCACGACCGCGACCTCGTCCTTGGACTTGAACTGGATCAACAACATCGAGTCGTCCTGTCGTGGATCCATCGCGGAATGCCTGTCAGACTCCGAGGATGAGTTCGTGCTCGACTCGGAGATCAACAGGCGTATACTGGCCGTGACGAGGTACATCAGCTACGCTGCGCTTAGTAAGAACAGCGTGCCGTGTTCTTACCGTGGAGCGTCGTATTATAATTGTAGGACGGGTGCGTCCGCGAACCCGTATACGCGCGGGTGTAGCGCGATTACTAGGTGCAGGGGTGGATGAAGAGTTCGTGACTCCTTTAAATTTGATATTTTTTTTATATTTTTTTTTTTTTGTATAAATGGGAAAAAGTATGTAATTTTTGTGATATGTATGATTTTGTTTTTTGGTGTTGTGTATAATTGGATGGTATAGAAATTATTTATTTCAATTGGATGGTCGTCACTGTTTTATCTAATAATTGGATGGTATAGAAATTATTTATATGTATAACTTGATTTTTAATTTCAACTGGATGGTCGTCGTTGTTTATTTAATAATTGTTGGCCGTTGGTTGTTGTTTGGCACTTTACAGCTATAGCTTGAGTGGATTTGCACAACTCCACTTTTGAATCATATCGATCGTATATCGTTTGAGTTTTTGTATTAATTTTTTGGACAGCTTATGATAATTTTTTTAAGAATGATCTTGAAGTTTGTGTGCATAATTGTTGATATTTAGTTGCCTCAAATCTTCTTCGATGGCTTCAAGATCCTTTTTTGATGGCCTCAAAATCAATTTGATCTAGTTTTTTTTAGGCATACAAGTCAAATAAGAAGATTAGCTCTTTACTAAAGAAGGTTAGTTTTTCATTGGCAATAAACATAACCTTTGATGTTTCATTTGTTTTTGGATCCAAGCATAAGATCAAAGAAAAGAGAGCTTAAGTGCTATTTTAGCGTTTTTGTTTTGTATACACACTAAGAGTGAATATTGAGAGATTTATGATAGGGACAGGCGTATCTCTATCTCTGGTCAAGCTTGTGGTGTTCGGGTGTAATTGGGTTGTATTCTCCTTTTGGATTAGTGGATTGGTTTTCTTCGGTAATAATTTTATGTGTTATTTAATTCTGTTCATTATTATTATATATTTTATTTAATTTATTTAAATTAATATTAATAATTTATTAATGACGATAAAATAAATGATAACAATTATCATTCACATTGTGTACAGTCATTGATACAGTCGAAAGCAAAACAAAATAACATATTGATATAGCAATTGTGCTGGGACGTTGATCGAAAGTATAAAGGCTCGAGCTAGGCAAGGAAAGAATAAAGGCCATTGCACGACGGCACGGATCCCAAGGCGAGTTCTTCGTTATTCGGAGTGTAAAACTCGACAAAAACCTTACAAAATATGAACTCTAGTTGATCAATTTGTTCCAAAATTGAACTGAAAATTTTACCTGCAATTTTTTTATGCAGAACCACTGGACATTGCTTTGGGGATGCAATAATTTATTGAAGATACTTTTTTCTTTTTGAAGATTGAAGGTACTTTTTAATGGGCGTCACATGGGTAATATTAGCAATGAACCAACTCTTTCATCAATTGGTGGCTGCCAGCATATAATATTGACAATAAATAAAAAAGAAGGATGCTCTTTTATTAATTGCACATCCGAATCCGCACTGGACAAAAGTCACAGAGCGGGCTACATCATATCTCCACCGAACCTTCTAAATCATGACTGAGATGTACACTCGTCCATCTTAATTGTTTTTTTTCACAAAAAAGATTATACACACTTAGGCTATCTCAATTTTTTCTTTCTTTTTTAGAAAATAATATATATATATATATATAACCTTATTTTTATTATACTTTTTAATAATTATTTTTTTTTTCTTTTTTTTTCGAGAGAGTCCAATCGGACGTAAACTTTCGTTGCTCATTTCTTGAATACATATATTTAGCATAGTTTCGCATAACACAGGGCTCCACTCCCTGTAATTATGAAACTCCGAAGCAAATTGAGTAATCGCATACACGAGCAATTGAAGTCTAAAAAGAAGGATACTAAAATGATACAATCCATAATAATACCCCCGGGGTGTCTGATAAATCCGGTTCTTTTATCCCTCAGTTTGAAGGGTACATGTTGGCAATCTCCCTCCAAGATTATCCTGGGCATTCCCAAATGGATAGCCACTTCTATTCCTAGTCTCATAGCTAACGTCTCGTCGCTAACTGGTTGAAGTTAGCCTTTATAACACTTCCCAGATGCATCACAGATTTGGCTGTTCAGGGATACGTGTGAGTTTGGCTGTTCAGGGAGCCAAGGATGCCCTATTACTCTAATCGATGAGCCTGACCCAATTCGCCAACATAATTCAGCCTCTAGGAGGGACCTCGTCTTCCATGGACTTCTCCATATGTATGGGAGGGATTTTGGCGTAGGTTTGTCGATAGGATTGAATCTCTAGGGAAATATTTCGCTTTGAGAATTCGAGCTGCAAGCCTACGGGGGTCCTCCAGCATTCGTTATATTTGTTCGGGTAAAATGGCGTCATTGAAGCAGCCTAGCTCTATGAAGCCTAATCCTCCTTTCGTCTTTGGCGAGCATAACCTGTCCTATCGCATCCAATGTATGCGACTCTTGCCCGGTTTAGTCCCCCTCGGAACTTACAACATTCCTTATGCATGTCCTGAATAACAGTTTCCGATACCCTAAAACAGCTCATGAGATATATGGGGGATAGTCAGCATCTTCGTGCTGCCTGGCGGAGACGATCTATGACATCCTTGAAGATCACTTTCTTTGGACTGGCTAACAGTCGAAGTCATACCAAGGTAAAGTACCTATATCCTTCGCCTCTCTGACTCCTAGCATACCTTTGAACTGATTCCTGATTGATTGTTCCGTATTGGGATTAAAGCAGACTATTGATTACTCCTTTGAACTCCTTACCACTTGATTAAAAAGAAGATCGTCGGCTATACAGAATAGTACAGATGTGATGTGGGTTTATTTCAAACACTGGATCTAATCAACGGCGCAGAGTATTTGATTGGAAAAGGGACCATATCACGGGAGAAAAATAGTGGCGAAGAAAAAAAAAAAAAAAAAAATCGATTTTATTTCAGCGGCTTCCTCAATAGTTCGGTTCTGGCTTCACCAATCCATCGACTATGGCTTCACCAACAACCGCAATAGATTTAAGACACACGCATGCAGTCAAGTTCTTGGTCTCTTCAATGAAGGATTAGAGTCTAGAATTCTCTCCAGACAACAACGGGTATGTTACTTTCAAATCGAAATTTATGAGAGATTATGCGATTGGTACACACATGTAAGATAATTGATACTAATGATTCAGTTTTGTGACAATGAGGTTCTATACCTAACTGATTGTAACCAATTCTGCACATGCAATAGTGATTGGGACAAACCGCAAATGATCGATGAAAAAATCAGCTTATTTGAAGCTTTTCACGTTACTAACAGTATTGTTTTCTACTGCAAAAGCTGATTTAAAATGCATCCGAATTTATGGTCTATTCGGTTGAACAAAGAAAAAAAATCCTGAAAATCCTTCACATTTCCTTTTAAAAAACAATCTTGTTTTTTATAGTCTTTTATAGGGATATCGATGATATCATACCTAAGAAAGGCATGGAGTTTGATTCAGTCGAGGAGGCGGCATGGGAATTGTGGCGTCAATATGGACGAAAGATGGGATTTGGTGTCCGCAAAAGCTATTTTGAATCTATGCAGGAAAGATAAAGTGACCAATTGCCTAGCACGGATGGGAACAAAGTTAACGAGACCCACGATTTTTGTCAGTGAAACATAACCATGAGCTTCACTTACCAAAATGTGTACACATGATAGACTCACAACGAAAGTTGACAAATCCTCAAGCTCTTGAAGTTCAATTTACTAGTGATGCTTGGCTGACACAAAATGATTTCTTTTCGCTTTTGAAAACCTGGTTGGACGGAAGGGAAAATATTGGGCGGTTCATGAAACTTGATCAAAAAAATTATCTCCGCTGCAGAGGACAACGAGACATGGAATTTGACGAAGTGGGATGGATGTTTGATGAAGTATTTCCAGACGAAAACATTAGAGGATCCGTCTTTCTGTTTTACGGTGCAAATGGACAACGATGAGCAAATAACAAATATATTCTGGACGGATTATGCTTTATTTGGTGGGGGCATTGGCTTTTGATACAACATTTGCAACCAATAAAGAACTCAGACCTCTTGGTGTATTTGTTGGATTCAATCATCATAGGCAAGTAGAGATGTTCCTTAAGTTGAACAATGATGAAAGGATACCTCAAATCAAAGATTTGAGATATAGAACTACACAGCATCAGAATAAATCTGATCTGTCAACATTAGTGAAGGGATCACATGTGTTACTAATAGAGAGACTGTCAACATCAGATCAAGTACAGTCACAAGTTCATTCCCTCGATCTATAAAAGAGAATCAAAGCAGCTGAGAGAACAGGGTGGTTGAGTTCATTCCCTCGATCTATAAAAGAGAATCAAAGCAGCTGAGAGAACAGGGTGGTTGATGAACGATTGAACGTATAATAGCATACGAAAAATATAAATTCAAATCTGTTTAAGTGAGCTGAATTGAAGAAAATAGGAAAAATAGAGTTCACTAGTATATATTGAAGAACAATATACAAGGATGTAGGTCCTTTGTCTTTGGTGAGTTTGCAAACTTGTAAATGAGTTATATTGTAAGCAAAGAAAGAAAAGATAATGAGCTCACCTCTTGGTTTGCTTATACTGGTCATCAAGAAAAGATTGAATTAAGCTTTCGTTTATCGATTGATAACGAATGTCTGAACCAGTATAAATCATATATTAATGTTTGCATTTCTTTATTCTGTATATTAGAACGGGTGAATTAACTAAATGGCAAAAAGAGACAGGCTTTCATAACATAAGCCTCTGCAGCAGACACTTTCTAAAGTCTACAACGATTATCAGTGTATTATGATTGAATACTCCGTTGCATTATATTGAAAATTTTAAAACAACCTATTTATCCCCTTCCTCCCTCCCTCTAGGTTGTACTTGTGAAATTAACCAGGTGAATTCCACGTAATTGCCTAAGTGCCTAGATGCCAGAATCCATATGGTATCAAGATTATAGGCCCATCTCTTATTTTAATACAATTTACAAATGTATTACCAAGATATTGGCTAATAAACTTGCTCTTAGGCTACCCAATGTTATAAGCTCTACTCAATGTGCATTTGTGAAAGGAAGAAGGCTGTTTGATAATGTTTTGATTGCTCAAGAGCTGTTGAGAGGGTATCACTTAGATCCTCAGGTTCCTAGGGTGAAGGTGAAGGTTGATATGGAAAAAGCTTATGATACACTCAACTAGAACTTCTTGTTTGATGCTTTGAAAGCATTCCAGATCCCTCCTTTGATGATTAAGTTGATTAAGGAGGTTATCACCATGGCACAATTCTCAGTGAGTCTGAATGGGGAGTTGCAGTGCTATTTTCGAAGTAAAAGGGGTTTGAGACAAGGAGATCCGTTGGCTCCTTATCTCTTTATTTTGGTAATGGAAGTTTTCACAAGGTTGCTGAAGTCCAAACTCAATGGTTCTGGGTTTGATTACCATTGGAGATGCAAAAGAACGAAGCTTTCTCATTTGTTTTTTTGCAGATGATGTGCTCTTATTTGCTAGAGGAAGCCTAAGATCTATGGTGCTCATGAAGGATGCGGTTGATGCATTTTCTTCCTTATCTGGCCTTTTGCCTAACTTAGGTAAAAGTTACTGTTTATGGCTGGACTTGATGACCATATGCAAGCCTTGTTCCGACACTTATGGGGTTTCAAGGTTGGTGTCTTTCTTGCCAAGTATTTTGCCATTCCCCTTATTTCTTCAGGGCTTAAAATCTCTCATTGTAGAGAGATTCTTGATAAGATAAGAAGCAAGGCAATGAGGTGTGCTAATAGGTGCTTGTCCTATGCTGGAAGACTAGTGTTCTTCATCAAGTTTGTTTTGCAGCCTATGTTCTTGTGCTGGGGATCCATGTCTATTCTGCCTGAGTCAGTATTGACTCAGTATTGACTGAGTCAGTGACTCTATCCATGTCACTGCATTTTGGTGGAGCTCAAGTTTCATGGTACTTGTGTTTTTTGTCATGATGCCATTGAGTCTCATGACCACCTCTTCTTCGAATGTGTTTTCACTAGTAGAATTGCATCTCAATGGACTTCTAGATGTGGAGAATCCCCTATGACAAGTTCATGTGTTGTTATTCTTGATCAGTTGACTGTGTAACTCTCAGGTTTTGTTTTTAGAAAGAAATTTGCAAGGATCATGTTTACAAGTAGTTGTGTATCACATATGGAATTCGTGGGGCTGCTTCCCCTCCCCTGGATTCTGTGCCTTGATGTCCTTTCATGAGCTTTCATGAGGCTTTTGTCATTTTGCATATCTTTCTTTTTCTGTTGTACCTGTTGTTTTTCTTTTTAGATCTTCTGTAGTCTTTTTCTTGGTTACAGCTTTTTCTACGTATCTTTGAAGCATTGTTGTCTTCTTTCCATGTTTATATTTTTCTTTTCCTTTTTGTTAGCATTAGGTGCCAACGATGTGATCTTAGGAAGACCAAACCAGATTATGATGTCTTGATGCAGAGATTGCTTGTTTTTGTTGTTGATATGAAGCATGTAATGGACTACTCCAGGTTGATGATCATGGATAAACATGTCATGGGTAGATGGACTATTTCGTTTTGATTTTTTGCTATACTATTGTATAGTGGTGAGGTTGTTGTCTCGATGTGCATAAGATAGCTTTTTAAAGTTAGTCCTTTTGTGATATGCGAAGCTCGTAGGTGATGGCATATATAGTTTGATATACGTTATCCCGTATGATGGGAAGAATATTTTGTAAGCGTTGGTGATGATTATTATTATTAAACGATCGGCACCTGCTCTGCCTCCCCAAAATGAGGCAACCCTTCCCAGTCAACCTCGCGGTCGTTGTCGTCTCCTTCGTAGCCGCCGCCGCCTCCTTCTCATCCCCTCCGCCGCCACCGAAAGCCACCACCGCGGATCTCCTCGCCGTCCTCGGCCCCGCTCGCCTCTCCACCAAAGTCAACCCCGTCGTGGCTAAGAACCTCAGATCCTGCTTCAAATTCCTCGTCCCCTTCGATCCGAGATCGGAATCGGATAAGAAATGGTTGATTAGGAGGTTTGGTGATGGAAAGAGGGGGAGAAAAGGGAAGTGGAGAGACGAGGAGGGGGAGGATGAGTTGGTGTGGGAGCCGCCGCGGGTGGTGATGGAGTTGGCGAGGATTGTGGTTGATTCCGGTGGTGATGTCGGGAGTGTTCATCGTAAACTTGATCCGACGATGATTCCTGTGAGGTTTTGTTTCGGTTTTTCAATAACGTTGAGTTGCGTGTTTAGTTATTGAACTAAGCTGCTTAGAATGCGTGTTGGATAATGTCATTTGTAGCGGATGTTCCATATGGATGAAGTTTATGATGACGTGAAAGGATTGATGTTTGCAGTCGATCGCGTGGTTGGTTATAGACATGAATTTGCGGCTTATATAAGAACGTCTGTTTTTATTTGGTGTGTCAATTATAGACCTGAAGTTGATTGATGCACTTGACTTTGGTTCAGTTTCGCATTAACCTGTATGGAGAATTAGATAATAGATGAGCTTCGAAAGAAAACGAGTTGAGTAACAAGAAGTTCATGTCAGTTGATTGTATGGAGTAGAGCGGGAAAGAGAGTTTGATCATTATCGTCATATAAATTCCGTGAATTGACTCTAGGGAAGTCTATGGTGCTGAAGCTGAGACATGTATTGAAAAGTTTTATCGTCTTATAAATTCCGTGAATTGACTCTAGGGAAGTCTATGGTGCTGAAGCTGAGACATGTATTGAAAAGTTATACTGGATTCAGACTTATGTTTACGTCCTTTTGGTTTAGTTGAGCTTTAATTTACCTGTATGGGTGAAATTTGATAAGCAATTGATTTGAATCTGCTGATGGACGTCATCGTTAGTCAAGGTACCGGACGTTGAAGACTGCAAGGAGGATAAATGTGTCCTGACTAGAACTCCATATGGAAGGGTTTTCATAAATGAGGTTTGTACTTGATTCTGGGATGCTTGTTGGGCAGAAAGTGTATTAATCCAAGCACTGAAATCACATCTTATGGATCCCGCATTTCTAATGCATACTTATGTTTAATTTTTCAGGAGCTGAATTCCTACTTGGCATTTTTATTTCAAATGATTGCTTCTCGTGGTCCAACTGTGGGATTGAACGTATCGCTGAATCGTTATGATTTATTCCATGGTCACATGTTTATTGCCGTAGACTCTGGGAGACTTGGTATACTGTAAGTTGAACTGCAATTTGCTGAGTGCTATGACTCTTGAGTATGTATAATTTAGATCAATTCTTTAGGTGCCCATCTGATTATCCACTTGTGTGCCTAGCCTTTGCTCGAGTGTCATATCTAAACTTACGTTGGTTGGCCTTTTATTTGGGACTTTGGGTCTCCGTAGTTATTATTTGGTTTCTTCTGTCATTGTTGATACAGGTTGTAGACGAATCCTGCAAATATTCGTGAACTGAACAGCTCGCCTAAAACCTCATTGCAGGTTCCATGCCAAGGAATACCCAGCATATGACAAGAAAGCGTTTCCATATAACATGGGTTATTGTCAAGTTGGTAAGTCTAATATCCACTTATCTCACATCAAATATTTGTAGAGCTAGAGCATCCCATGATTTGACTTATGAGGAGGCACATTGCAACATTCATGCTTCTTGCTCAAAAGATATTCATGTCAGGAGATGTGCTATAGCTCTTCATGGACTGGGTTCCTCCTTCGTGTCATAATTATCAGAGCGGATCGAGCTGGCCGATCGAATCGTGATCTGGTGGCCTAGCCGGCTCGGTCCAATAAAAAATCGGACAAGTTATACCGATCAAACCTAGTAAAAACTAGGTTAAAACCTAGGAAAACCCAGCCGGTTGAACCAGATTAAAAAAAGATTAAAAATTAAAAAAATACATGTTTTTCAAACTAACACATATACTAGGTTATTTTTAAAAGAAACATGTGTATAAGATATGTAAATGTGTATATTTATTAAAGAGTAATAGGAAGGGGAGATGACCACCTTTCCTACTAAGAAAATGTGACCTAAAAAACTTATATTATCGATCATTAAATGATAATCCAACATTTGAATAAGTTTGATTGTTAATATTTGTCAATTATGTAAAATTTGGGACGGCTGATAATCGGTTTTGAGTTTTGAATAGTAATTCTAGATCATTTATTTTTAAGTTGGTTTATTTTTATGAAATAACCTAAATAAATACATGCAAATTAACTAATAGTATCTTTAAATAGATTAAGATGATGTTAACAATAAACATTTGAAGGTTTAAAATGCAAAAAAATAGAAATCTTGGTGGCTACCGTCCGGTGGTGGGAACTGTCGCCACCGTTTTGGCATTTTCCTCTTTATTAAAAATAAATCAAATAAAATGTATATATTCTTAAAAAATTAAAAATATTGTAAACTTGTCCAACTACCGGTTCAACTGGTCGAAGGGTCGATCACTGGTCCAGGTCTAATTATTATGCTCCATGAGCGGTAGTATCGGCTTGTTGATTTGTTTCTTTATTTTCTCAGGATCTGATGTCCCATATGATGATGAGATGAATTTGCGGAACATACTTTGGTTGGCTCCTTTGCCAAGCAATTCGAGCGAAGACTGTGAGGCACCAGGTAATTACCCAAACTTATTTCCTTGCGAAGCTTCCATAGATAAGCTGGTCTTTGGACTCAACACTCGATCTTTCAGGAGTGCTGGTGGTCTTAGACGCTCGTCCAGATGGAATAATATACAGAGATCTCGTCTCCGAATACGTGCAGTTTGCAAGGACTTTGTATGAAGGTTTGCATTCCTCAGTCGTTTTGTTTTTGCTTCCTTCACCATATATTGTGGTTGCATTGCGAAAAAGGAAGATTAGTTTCTTTTTGTCCTTATTCCTCTATGGTTCTGGAATCTCTGCAACAGATGATTTTGGTGAATTTGTTGTTGATGTCAACTTCCTAAATGTGGGAGGCGCAACACCAAGTTATCAGCTTTTCATTTGTTGATGATCTTCATTTTCACGGGCCGGCCGGAATACTGATGATACGACTTCCTTATCGTGCTCTTCGATGCTGATTTTATGAATGGCTCATGTGATCCGACAGCAACCATGGCAGTCGTAGAATTCCTTCCTGGAAAGAGTAGAACTAGAAAAGGAGAACTCATATTGTTCAGCAAAAGTGCCTCAGTTGCTCAGATCGTATGTAGCGACTCATTTGTCAGGCTCCCTTGAAATTCATTAGCCCAGTGATTTTTACGTCAACGGATCAAAGAAGGGCTGAATGAATACTTCTAAACTAACTCCCGAATTCCATCTCTAGATAGGCCGCTGATATCAGAACTGGCCAATGTCCATCATCATTTGGAATGTGTCACCTGCATTGAACAAGAAATTGAATTGAAGGAGGTGTGAACGAACCGAAGATTCCTACGATTTGTGTATGTGTTCGTTCATACATGATGTGTACATTTGTCGAATCTTGCACTTCTTTTTGTTATGTTTTCGGCTTCTTTCCGTTTCTACTGGAGGGGGGAAAGTGCACCAAGTAACATTATACCAAAGCAAACGTTTGCCTCCTGGCTAAGCATGGAATGACCAGCCCCTTTTACTGCAGACAAGCCGACATTTCCTGTGCCTTTATCGCTCTCTTCTCATGGCAGTATCTCATGGATTACAGCCGAGTCTCTTTGCTGCACTGGGATTCTCGATATCATGGTTGTTTTTCCGTTTACTAAACATGAAGAAAAGGCGAACCCCAGAGATTGTGTCGGAGAAAGTTAGCCTCATCAAGGAGGCAATCGATGAGGCGGAGGACCGAGTTGTGAGGCTGGAGGAAAGGCATGATCGCCTCCTCAAGGAGGCATGCTCTTACTACCTGTGCAATCGAGAGAGCTCGTGGAGGCGCTGGCTGGCGCAAGACAAGCCAGGGATGAGGCGAGGGCTGTTGCTGATAGTTTGAGGAAAATGTACATGAGGATGATCGTATGTTACTACCCAGATGAAGAAATTGATCTTGTAGCATTTCGTAGGGAATATGGGATTTCTGTTGAAAATATCACGTAGGGGAATTTAGGTGGACTGATTGATTGTAAAGTTTGAGACTTTGACTCTAGTTATGTATGATAAGCTATTAGATTTTAAGGTCAATGTCTGAAATTGAAAATTGATTCATCCTATTTCAATAAAATAAAATAAAATAAAATAAAATAATAATTTTTTTCATTTAAAATGAAATTAATATATATTTTTTAATCTGAACATTTGATTTCAAATTTAATGTTCTAACCATTTCTAGTATAAACCTTGTGCGTGGATCCACAACCCATGATCATATTTCACTTTTTACAACATCTTTTTTCCTGGGTCGGGCCCAGAGACCAAATAATCCGGCCCAGTGGGCTTTTGTTGAGCCCAGCTCAGTTTCTTCTTCTCCAAGCAGCTCAGACTAGAGTCAAGAAGTGATTGAGGTGGTTTTTACAAGGGTTTTGAAGCTTCTCCGGCGACGGAAGACTGATTGATCCCGATTAAGATATCAGAAAATCAAAGCGAATCAACCAAAACCCATTTCAATCAAACGAATCCGCCGAGACATGTGATCGAAAATGAGGCATTTTCTGGTAAAATTAATGGGTTCTTTTGTGTTTTTTTCCCCTGTTGGATATGAGATTGTTTCATTTTGTCCAAAAATTTCGTATAATTTCGATTTTTTATTAATTGTTATCAAGATAAATTGCTGGTTTTGAAATCTTTGTGATAATGGGTCGTTTGATTTTTAGTTTTATTTATTTTTTTGTTGGCAGAGAAGGTTGCTTGTTGTGGACAAGAAACCGCTGTTTGGGGCCGTTGCAATGGCGGCGGCAGCTGGCTCGGCTGTTGCATACTCAAATCTCGACCCACATTACAGTGAGTTCTTTTTCCTTCAAATCATCTCACAAATTTTGTGCCATAAAAGGGGGGAAAAAAAGAAAAAAAGAAAAGGAGGGTTTGGTTGTATTGAGTGACTGCATGATCTTGATCATCTTGTCTTGGTTCTGCAACTTGAGTATCCCATTAAAGTACAATGGATGTGCTGCAGAGATTTGTACGGTATGGGAGTGCTTTTGCTAGCCTCATTGCTGACAACTCACTAAATAGTTAGTTTGTTCGGGAAAAAAGAATCGATTACAAGTTCTTTGGATTAGTTGTCTGTCTGGAATGGAGAAAAGATGATTCATATGGGTGATCCAACCGACTTGATGTGTAGGGAGGAGACTTAGATTAAGAAACCATGTTGATTCACCGGGATCAGAAGGAGGAAAAAGAGAGAGGATGCTCTATGTGTAAGATTATGGCAAGGGGGAAAACAATACGAGGCTTGTTTTCGTAGGAAGTGGAGTGTGGAATCAATGTTTGAACTGTTTAAGTAGGTAGAAGAGAAAGTCTGTCAGTTTACACAGTTTAGGTGTTAAAGGGTATTGCATGAGGTAAAGGCTTGGTGGTTGAGCGGTTTGATATGTTATCTCGGTTGATAATGAACTACAGTGCCTGACTTTCTCTTCTTTGAAAGCTCCTGACGATTGATCTTATTTCAGGACCTTCCATCGTAGTATCATTCCCAAGATCGGCTGGTCTTTCCTTCGTGGTTCCATCAGGAATTGCTAGTTTTATTGCAGACCCCTTCGCATCTGGTAGGATATTTTTATCTGTCAATTCATCATGTCCTGTTTATTTCTCTTCGCCTCAGCTTGATTTTCATATTTACATCACTTCAACTGCTTTAACTTTTACAGATCATGGTTCACATTTCTTTCCCGCGGAAACTACGTCTCATGCAAATGATGGAGCCAAAGATGAAGGTTCTGGACATACTTGTCAATGTTTGGGTAGAGATAGCATAGCCAATGCTGCAGCGAAAGTTGGTCCTGCTATTGTCAATATTTATGTACCAGAACGTATGCTCGAGATCTCACTTGCACTCTGTTGTAATATATGTCGTTGGTTCTTTTTAACCTAACGTTTTTAGGATCTCGGCAGCGTATCATGGGCGCATGAGCATTACGATGGGATCTGGCACCATTATCGATTCAGATGGGACTATTTTGACTTGTGCTCACGCTGTGAGCACCGAAGGCACTCATCCTTCGGCAAAAGAAAAGGTCAGCAGATTGTTCCTCAACACTTAAGAGTGATAATGGCTAATGCTGGTCCGCTACCAACTAAGCCAGTAGATCATGTTAGTTGCGAGGAAGAGTTAAGAAACCCAAAAAATGTAAACGCTATGAACTAGAGATTTATCTGAGATAGGGCATGGATAATTTGGTAAAGTTACTAAATTGTGTGGTTTCCTTTTTCATTTTACGGGTTTCATCCCCACTTCATTGGTGCATGGGTGCATTGTGGCATTGTTTATGAGTTTCCTAGGAATATAATTTGCCTGAGCAAATATATGTCTTTACTTTTGAACATGCATGAGCATTTCTTGTAGGTTGACGTGTCTCTGCAAGATGGTCGGACATTCGTGGGTACGGTGTTGAATGCTGATTTTCATTCCGATATAGCCCTAGTAAAAATTACCTCCAATTTGCCTCTTCCAGCGGCACAACTTGGCTCATCAAAGAGACTTCGTCCTGGTGATTGGGTGATAGCAATGGGCTGTCCCCTTTCACTTCAAAATACTGTCACAGCAGGTATTGTAAGGTAGGCATAATATGTACACTTCTAACATTGTATTTTGTAATGGTTTCAGTGCTACTTTGTCCATCTTTGATAAGACTGTCAGAAGTAATACTAGTAGGTTGTTTGATTTGTTAGTGGAGTGCCTTATGCTGGCTTTTTTGATGTTCCTTAGTTGTGTTGATCGGAAAAGCGGTGACTTGGGGCTCAGTGGCATGACAATGGAATACTTGCAAACAGATTGCGCCACCAATGAGGTAAAACATTCTCTCTTTGCTCCCCTCTCACAAAAATAAAATAAAAAATAACAATTACAATAAAAATAAAATAAAGAAAGAGAGAAAGATAAATGGATTTAAAAGAAATGAAAAGGCATATTCCCCTGTATTCTTGTATTCACCAACTTGACATCCTAGAGCAACGCGCTCAACATTTTTTAGGTTCTCTTTGAACTTCCTTAATTTGTCCTCCATTTGGACAAGTCTGCTTGGAACTCTGCAATAAGTTAAATTCTGTAATCCGTGATTTATCTGTTATGTTTCTGCTTAAGTTTAAATATTACTTTAATTTTGTAAGTTCTTGAGCTTGCTTATGGATTGCTTAAGGGAAACTCTGGAGGGCCACTCGTCAACATAGACGGTGAAGTTATTGGTGTAAATGTGATGAAAGTAGCAGCTGCCGATGGACTAAGCTTTGCATTACCAATTGACTCTGTGTCCAAGATTATACACGAGTTCAAGAAAAGAGGGTATGTCACTCGTACTCAGACACACACTCTATCAAACTTTCATCTGTGGTAGCTCCTGTTTTTCTTTGGTGAAGCTATGAAGTCTTGAACATTGGTTAGCTTTACATTCAGTATCATCTTCTTGATTGTGAAGAGCATGCATAGAGGATCAAATGCTTAACTCCTTGTGCAGGAGAGTCGTTCGACCATGGATAGGGTTGAAGATGGTTGACCTTAATGAGATGATCATCGCACAGCTTAAAGAGAGGGAGCCAACATTTCCGAGTGTCGAGAAAGGTGTTCTTGTACCTATGGTATGATTCTTACATGCATACTATTAAGCTATCAGTCAAGCAGTTTATTTCTGGTGCTGAACTTTCCATGGCCATGCCCTGCATTAAATCTTTTGTCCTTTGTATATTTTATCTAATGCCGAGTCCATTTTTCATACACAGGTAACTCCAGGCTCACCAGCAGAGCGCGCTGGGTTTCGTCCTGGTGATGTGGTCATTGAGTTTGAGGGAAAGCCAGTCTCTAGCATCGACGAGGTAAATGAACTCAAAATTTTTTGCCAACTTGTGAATGAGAAGAAATGAAAATAGAAAAAAACAAACCCCAAGAGTTACTGGTTCCCTTAGCGCAGAATTATGCAGCACTCATCATAGTCATTTGCTCAAATCGACTCTGTCTGAGCTACTGGTAATAGTTACTTTGTAGTTAAAGACTTGAGGAAGTCTACTGAAAAGCATGAATAGCTGTTAGATGGGCATATCTTGATGCTTCCGTGTCCTTATACTTCGGATGATGTTAGATGTTAGGTTAAATTAAATGTAAGTATGTCATCTAAGTTTTCTGGACGATTTGTTCTTTTGCTCTTTTTATAGATAGTCGAGATAATGGACGATAAGGTTGGGATCCCGCTGAAGGCGGTCGTGAGAAGAGGAAAGGATGGTGTGGTGAAACTCACTGTGACTCCAGAAGAGGCGAATCCAGATATGTAGATCATCTTCGACCCCTTTGGATGTAGCTAAGTGATCGTTTGGTGTTATGCCGAGCAGAGTGTACGACACATGTCCCCAAGAAAAAAGGGGTTGGTCATTGTCAAGATATTCTTGTGAGGAGCGAAAGAACAGCTGATCTATACCAGTTAGATATCAAATTGAACAAACTACTAGCTTATAAGGTACATTTTTCATGCAGACATGGAAAAACTTGGTCATTGTCAAGAGATACCTTTTGCAAAAGATCATTTTGCCGATAGATTTCGAGCTCTGATCAGATTGTAAGATCTCAATGCTCAAGCGACAACGCATTGCTCCAGTGATCCACATCTTTGTTACTAATTACTAAGTACTCATTGTTTTTAATTACTCTTTCAAAGTCGTTGCAAATCATTGTTACTAGTTACTCAACTGACGGATGATGATTACTAGTTCCTATGATCCATGTCTTTGTCGATGTTCCGCATGCATCAACTATCTGCAGACGAGCAAAACTTGAGCTGCGATCACACATGATAACACGGGCACCATGAAACCAACAGAGAGCCGTATCCATGGTAGCAGTACATAATCTCAGCAAGAGCAAATTCTTGTTCAGAGATTTATAGGGTATGCAGCGAAAGGAGTATTTGTTGTAGGAACTCATAATGCGAAAAAATCTGGCAATTGTCCATGTAAAAATACAGTCTCTGCCATAACACATGTAACTGTAGACTGTAGTCACATACATATGAAGATACAGTCGTATACAGAAAAAACTCCTATATCGTCATATTTCTTTATAAGATACCAATAACTCCTTATTGTCACTGCAAAGGAAAAAAGATTAAAAGAATAATTTGCTTTCCTGCCAACTGAGAGAACAGAGGAAAGCTAAGTATGAATCGCGCTTATGCCTCAAAACACCCAACTGTCGTTCGATCTCAAGCATCATCGTCATCTGAATTTTGAGGAGGTGAGCCAGCGAGCCAACCCCATACACTGCCAGAACTTTGCCTCTGTTTTGCATTCAGGGCGGCTTGCTGGTCAGAAGCCGCCTTTTGTCTACGGAGAAGCTCGAGTTCGTTTTGTAAGGTTTCCAGTGTTTGTAGCTTCTGCCTTAGCTCTGCAACGTCCACCTGCAAATCCGGATGGAAACAGTAATAACGGGCAATCAGGCTAAATAAGAACGCATGATGATGGCAGTAGTTCTAGATCATCGCGAGACTATTTATCTCAAGTCTCAACTCTTATAATCCAGAAGAATCATTATCCCTCATAGAACTTCAAAACCAGCCACTACCAGTTACCACTGTCATCATCTTCGATCATACTAAATCTTATCAGATGGAGTCATCAACATGAATCATCCTCGGCTATTCTATAGGTATAAAAAAAATCCCAATAGAAGTTACAAAATGATGATATCCTGCTCAGTTTTCAATTTGCATGAAATTGTCTCGAGACTTCTATAGTACTCCTATGTTAAAATGCATCCATATTGACATTCCAAGATTTTTAGAGTCACCATCCCATAGCAATTATATCCTTTCACCTCCTGTCATGGAGGTTTGTCGCCAAATAGCACTTTTCTGTCTTTTCTACAAAAAAACAGCACCTACCATTCCTGGAACCCAGAAGCATCTTTATGTTTTGCAGCATGACAATAACAATCACTTCTCTGAGAACGCCACAGTGAATCTTTTTATAAGGATAGATGACCGTACCTCAAGCTTGAAACATCTAGACTGCTCAGCAGCAAGTAGGCCACGTACAGAATGGAGTTCCTACAAGAACACGTTCAAGGCGAGGATAGGAGTTCCGCATGATTTTTGAGATGAAAAAGGATACCAGGGGGAAAAAATAAAAAATAAAAATTAGACGGCCTTGTGGAGAGAATCACCTTGTAAAGGTCTGTGTTTCGAGTTTCAGCATCGGCCAACTCTTGTTTCAATTGGTGAGTCTGTAACTTCTCTCTGCCAAGTGCAGCCTCAAGTTCTTCCTTTTCAACCTTGAGAGAATCTATAACATTTTCACTGCTAATCTCGTTTTTTATTTTCTGGCAAAATCAAAGCAAAGGTACTCCCGATGAATAAGCGCCAAAATGGAACATGCAATGCAACAAAAGAAGTGAAAATCTTATGAAGCCAGGAGATTTTGTCTAGATTCCTCGTTTAACCAGCCAATATTAATAATTTGCTAGAAAACTGTATGGCATGGAAAACAAAATTCAGCAGAATGACCTATCTACAAATATGAGGGAAATTGAATTCATTCAAAAAATAAGAATATACTCTTTCAGCCAATTCCTTATTAAAATAGGACCAAGCAAAAGTTCAGATTTGACCAACCTCCGAGTCAATATTATCCACAACGATTTCCCTAATTTTTCCATCTTGAACTGCATCAACCTCAGATTCCATATCTCGCGTTGTAGGATTATGAATCGCAGAGACACTGTCCGGAACAGGAGTCTCCATCATCTTCGATCGCGAGCTTGATTTGTGACTGGGCTTGAGGACATGAACCTGCAGATGAAATGTGCCGAAGATAAAATGTGAAGAAGGAAAAACCGCAACATTTACAGCAAGGGACCGGAGCAGCATCATATACCTCGTTATTATAGCGGCCATTGTAGCCTCCAAAGGATACAAGAATATCTTCACCGTTAAGAGTACTCACGACCAAACTAAGGCCCTGCAAGAATGTGAGTTCAACTGACAAATTCAAATCCGTTGATCAAGGCAGGCAATCATAACGAACAAGAGCTATTAATCCCTTTAACACCAAATAAACATGGGAAAATTTACTGAGAAAATGTAGACGTCCAAAATTTTGTCAGCTGAGAAACTACAAGAAGACAAAGAAACGGGAATTGTTTGCTCTTCGGATAGCCTCGTCTCACTGTGTTTTAACCCATTTCATCAGCTCAAGGTGTATATGAAAGTGAAAATACAGCTCTAAGACATCTTGGTATTTTGCTGAATTTGAAAATTTCAGTCACACCCATGCATTCAACCCTTTAGAAAAGGGTAAAGTCATGGTTTTCTTGTTGTTTATAAAAAAAAATAATGATCTTTTCAAAGGAACTATAGAATGCAGATGGATTACAAAGCTGACAATGTTATAGTGAAGCGAAACTGTATTACGCATACACTGTACATTCGATTTTTCTTCTCGATTTTCAGAAGCCAAATGAAATACAAACAGACAGGGTCAATCACCTCACTAGCTAATGGAACCCGTCCTTGCACAGACGTGAGGACTGACCACACAAGAGTGGACATATTCAGAACAACAGTTTCTGAGGCTCCTGCAATGAATCAAGCACAATCCGTCAGATGCGGAATCAAGGGTTGATCTAGAGTTAAACACTAATAGCAACAAATCAAAGCTCACGGGTGAATACCACTCTTATTATCTCCACCACCCACAATAAACCAATTTTCTCCAACTGTAACTCCTGCATGCCCTGCGCGTGGAGTCGGTATGTCTCCTTGCTGTGTAGGTTTGGACCATTCCATCTACAAATTGCAAAAGAAAACATAGGTAGCCAACCATATCCCAATTAACAGGCAGTGACACACTATGGAGCAGAATCTTACAGTTTGCAGATCTAGAACATGCAGATCATTGAAGCAACTAGAATGAGAACCACCGCCAAAAATCAGAAGGTAGCGCTCTGCATGGACAGCAGCAGCATGATCAGACCTCGGAGAAGGAGGCACACCCCTATAAGAAGTGACAACACATTAATTTTCATGCTCACAGTCATACAGCTACCAAAAACATGAAAAAAAAAGAAAAAAAAAAAAGGAGGAAGGAAGGAAGAAGGTGCAAAACACCCAAGGGTGTCTATAAAAAACATTAGCTTGCACTGCATAAAAAACTGATCACCAAAAATATGTATATAGGTATTCCTCTATGATGAAATATAAATAAAAAGGAGCTAACAAAGTCAAACTCCAACATAAAAGGAAATGCTCCACGTTTTATAGCAGAAAGCAACATACACTGCATCAATTTCATCCCAGGTCATTGTCTCCAAATCAAGGAGGTGCAGATCATTCAAGAGGGACCTGTTTGCATCCTGGCCACCAAAAATGACCAAGCTGGAACCAACAAGGCTCACTGACTGGCCTCCACGAGAAATCTGAAAAATCGTGAGATAAATATATAAATAAATAAATAAATCAAGAGAAAGAGATTATCAAGTCCTACTTCTCGCTTTACGTAGGAAGCCACTGCACCAAATGCTTGCGATGGTTAAAGCATCACAACCCTGGTCTGGGATGCAGCTTGAACAATATTTATACAATGACAAGCAGTCAACAATTATGGTCATCTACTTGAAAGCTTCTCAGAAACTTCTGCATCACATTCACAGCTAGGAAGGAAGTGAAAACACATACCGGCGGCTTTCCGTATGTCTTCAAGATCGACCAAGCATTAGTCTGTGTATCAAAAGCCCTAACTGGTGAAAAACAATATGAGAATCTATAAGTATTCTCCATCAAATTTCAACTCAATACCATACTTGTAATGATCCTAGATTGACATTTAATCATAAGAACTTATTAAGAACTACAAGGAAACAGAAGGAAATAGGAAAGGAACCTACTGATACTCTGCATAAAAAAAGATTGCTTTAAGATTCTAATACACACCCTGAATATGTCTATTCAGTAATCAACGTATAGCTTTCGTCGTCATTTGCTCAATAGTCGATATGTCTTCCTTGGTTTACAACTAAAGTGCCACTAAAACACAGCTAATGATAACTCAAAAGGTCCAGTAATCACATTTACTCTTTCAGCCCTAGAGCGTTGTCTCCTCACCGTGGATATGAAAATTGGAAAGGGCAGTACTAAATCCAGAGCATAAATACCTAATTTCAAAGAAAAATTCCATTTTGGTAAGATATTTTTCCATGGTAGAACATAGTTGTTCTGGAAGTAGTACGTCTTGCTTTAAATTAGTCGTTCCCAACTGGAAAATCCAAGTAACGATTCATAGCTTCAAAACAACCTCTCTATTGTTAGTTTTTTCTGCGACAAGGATAAAATTACGTACATCTCATCCTTCCCAGATCCTGTCCTGGACAGGATTAACCGGGATTATTGTTGTTGTAGCTTCCTTCCCTAGCTCCCTCTCATCTTCAGATCCTAGGAAACTACAAAAAGCCAACTATCCAAGAGGTTCCATCTGTCCCATTATCCATAATACTTGCAACAATACACGGTAACTATATTATTCATTACGTATTTTAATACGTTATTTTTTACTATTAAATGATACGGAATGAAACTTATTTTGGCCTATAGTTATAATATGTAACTTAAACCATCTTTGATATTTCACGATAAATATATGAAAAATATTGTTTGATCGTTTCACGGATCATTCGTAATACGACCAACTTTATGACATACATGACAAATGTTACAACTAATATCGGACGGAAGGAGAAGTAATATAGTGCGGGAAAGTGAAAAAAGATCACACATTGGATAAAATAGAGCAATTTATAATAGATAGTTTGTTCTTATCATCCCTCAAAAACATTTTGAATTCAATCGGGAACAGGATTAAGCTATTATTGACCTCAAGATATCCGTCACACAAAACTTAGGCTAATGATAGGTGATGTGCCATAATTAAGAGAGACATAAGTCACGAACAATCAAACATGCGAGAGGCTCTTGGACTATTGATCTGACAGAAGTGCATAGTCTACCATCATTATGCAAAAGATACAGAACATGAAAATTTTTAGAAGCGTGAAATGGATTTTACTAACAGGTCTACAGTGAAAAGCATTAAAAAATCATCAAACTCAAGTTGATTAACCCAAAAAATCTGTATGCTATCATGATTTTAAGAAACCTATTGCACCTTGGATTGTATTAGAAAGATCTTTTGTATGACCTCCCACCATAAGGAGCTTATTCTCCCATGGAATCTGCAAGAAAAACATGGTGATTCACTCTCTAATTAATTAGCAAGGCATTGTTCAGCACGCATCTATTCAGAAGAGATTGAATAATAGACAGATTTCACGCTAACCAAGGTATGACCAGCACATGGAATAGATGGAACTGGCGATGTTGATTCCTGAGATTCTGTCCCAGTCTTAACTTCAACTTTGGACCAGATCCAGGTTCTCAAATCCAAAACCTGCAGATGCTCAGAGAAGTTTTCAACCAGAACCTTATAAATAGCAATTCAGCAAAATAGCATGGTTCTCCCAGAAGAAAAGCAACTAGATGACCATCAAGCCACAAAACAAAAGATAAAAGGTTGTTGCAGGCTTGCAGCTCAGAAAAACCTAACTGGATTTTGTTATTTAGTACTGCTAGAAGAGCTTATCAACTGATCCAATGGAGGACATACCTGGAGATCGCTAAGATAACGACCATTATGGTTTCCACCATACACATACAATTTGTCCTGAATGACAGCCGCTCCATGCTGGATTTTCAAGCACCATGAATATAAAACAACAGAAGTATTAAGATTTCATTTTCTAATAAACCGAAAACCATATACCCTCAATGAAAGGTCAACTAATTAAACTTGTAGCATAAGACGCTAAGAACTGAAAAATGATGCAGTACCTCATATCTAGGCTTTGGGCGCTGTCCAGATATAGGAGGTGCAACCCACTGATCATAGACACCTACTGACACTGGTCCTTCTGAGACTACATCTTTATCCTGTGTTTCCAATACGATTCCATTCTCGGCAGGAATTGTCTTTGCCTCAGGAGAAGCATTTCCATTTGCAGTAACAGTCTGGATTGAATTATGCTCAGACAAAGGAAGAGATGGAATAGAATTAGATAACAGAGGGAATTAATATGCCAGAACTATGCTCTCTAGTTACTGTAAGGCTTAAGATGCAGTTTTAATCGTAAAAAAGTGCTGCAAGGTCTGTTGAGACTTTGAGAAAGATTAAAGAGGTTTCAGATGGAGATGTTGCATGCTTATTGAATTTTGTTCAGTGATCGATGGTCCAAGTTTTGCTTGGATATAAAAATATGCTGGTTAAAAAAACCACAAGCCAAATGCAGAGAGGGAAATACAACTGCGAGAAACTATATCTGTATGTCAAGGCTCTAAAATAAGGGGCACATCCTGGCGGACACCAGAAATCCAGTATGCAGGTCAAGAAAAGCTAGTTGACAGAAATACTACAGGTCATGGAACTAACATTTATCTCCAAATCAACAGTAGGATCTTCGATCTGCTGTGATGGTCTAGAATACCAACCTGGATCTTCCTCCTGTAAGGAAAAATAAAAACGATGTATATGGCGACAAAAATGTTGAAGACATGAAGATAAGAAAACAAAGAATTGCACAAACCTCTAAAATCTTTACAAATAGACGCATCGCTTCTGTAGAAGAAATGTTTCCAAGTCCATGCCAACTACACAAGAAAATATATCATATGAAGCAAAAGCACGTCACATATCTGATTCTGGCTGGAGCCTTTTTAGAAGCTAAATGAGCTAGCAATTCTGCAGATCATAGGAAAGAGTTGTATTTGGGGGAATCGTAATTTTCCACTGTTGGAATGTGGGTCTCTGCAAAATTCTTAATCAATTATGATTTTTCACCTTTTTTTTAATCTACCTGCAGAACAAGGAGAGCATCACAACTTCACGCTCATCTTACTGGTGTAGATTCAAAAGTTGAGTCCACAGTGTAAACGAGGTAAGAAATTAGCTAGTTTAGATGTATCTAATCACTTGTTCTATAGTCTATCGTGATTCGTCTCCGTTAGAAAGGGATGCTAGCATTGAGAACTCTGCTGAGCCAACAAGGTTCCAAAACTCCAAATCTAGTATCGTTACTCCAAGCTCCATAAATCGGGGACATAAGAAAATGCTAAAAGTTGAACACAAGTGCCCCTGAATTTAAACTCTACTTACGAGTGAAGTGGGGTAAAGATTTATGTTATGATGCTATTAATGAGATACATGAGAAGAGAACTATGTCCAGTGATCTCAAGTAAGTAGAACAATCCTAAATTCTCATAGGGCCAACTTCTTCAGGAGCATCCCCAACAGAACTGAACCATTGGCGTAGCTGTGTCAACATTCTGAGTATCACAAATAAAAAGAGCAAAAAGTCTTCCTGGAGGTCATCCAAGCAAAATCTGTAACCAAAAGCAAGCTCAAAGCTCCAAGCTAGTAGCTATGTAGCTCAAATAGAGACCCATAGTGACAAACCTCTGCCATTTACTCTTCTCGACCGGACTCCAAGTACTCGGCTTTGGGATTTTACAAGGTCCTATTGTCGCCTGCACACCAGAATCAAACCATTAAAGAAAATGAATGTCCGTTTACCAATTCTAACACCTTAATCCTTCGAATTCGAGTAAACAAGCATCATAAACAAATGTAACATGATCAAGATCGTATGACAAAGAATATGGGGAAGTCATTTCCCTCTATCTTGCCCAATGCCAGATTAAACGATCTAGAAACCTAAGCAAATTATCCAAAATTTTCAACTCAGCTAATCCAATTCTCAATTGATTCTCTACTCACACCAAGATCACAACATCACACACCAAAATCAACACCAATTCGCCGCAGATCCATCGCATAACCCTCACACTCAACTCTCCACTCACCACAGATCAATCACCAATCACCAATCCAATCCACACAAAACCAAATTAATCAATCAATTGCTCACATCCGATCTACAAACAAGAAATTTAAATCCAAATCCCAAACACAAACACAACCAAGCACATAAAAACGCCATCAAGAAACGGATTTGAACCTCACCTGCTGGTAAAGTCCATAGAGGAGCAGTGCGCTCTCAGTCTTGAATCTCGAAACGACGGCGGCTGAATCGGTGGATCCGTCGAATCCGACGTATGATGCGGCGGCGAAGAACCTGTCCGGGTACGCTAGACCCGACGAGCTCGCCCTCGCCATCGCCATTGTTGATCGATGTCGTCGCAGATCGAAGGCGGGAGAGGAGAGAGATGGTGTCGGAGAAATGATGTGATGAGATAGATAGTTGTTTTTCGTCAGTTTGGTGACTTTCTTTCACAATGGATCTTTATTAACGTTGAAATGACGTTGATAGGTGTCATGGGACGTCATGAGTATTTTATTAGTGTAGTATCCCAAGCAATCGTGGTGAAAATGCCTTGAACCGTGATTGTATTATCTTGAGAAAAACTCGTTCGATAAATTTTAAAAATATATTTTTATTTATATTTATGATGAAACATTGAGTGTAATACATATTATGGATTTTTTTACGACCATGAACGTCGGATAATCGTGCATTATTAATTATGAGAACGTAAATTAATAAAATACATATTGAATAATGAATTTTTTGAAATGTTATATTTTTTTGGAACGGAGCCAATGAGATTCTGGAGAGCATCCCGCTCTTGGCACAGCAGACTGCCACGTTATGACGTTGGAATGATGGACTCTGAACAATGAACTCAAGATCATAGTAGTTCGCGTTCGTTGCTGTATCCTGTCTTAGATTTGAGTCTATCAGTTCCGCTTTTAAATCTGGGCGGCGAGCTGATCCTGTTATGGATCGGATCACGGGTTCTCCAACCTCCTTTGGACCTCCATATGCTTCTATTCTGTCGAGAATACATGTATGAGATTACATACTCTAGGCGGGAGTTGCGACATGCATGCTATTTGAACTTGGCTTCGTGCAAAGTTCAATGCTGTAACATGATTAGTACCTGAAATCTAGAGGGACAGGCGAAACAACGACGCTGACATTGAGCTCGCCGGTTGAGGCCGGAGGTCCGAAGGCTATGGCCGGCTCGTTGATATCCTTTTTTTGCGCCGGTTGTTGCTGGATTTTGATCCACCAAGAGGAGGTAGATCAAGTGATCTCTCTTGCTCCGCCCTTGCCAGCTGCGCGATACAGCAATGTTTGATCGCCGACCCACGTTGCTGGATATATAAATTCTGTATTGTCATGAAAACAAGTTACACGATGAGTTACACACTGCAACTCAAGCCAAACAAATAAGAATAGTGTTATTGTTGCTCTTCCAAACCATCAAGAATACTCTTTACACAGTCATGGCAACTTCTAACATAAAATCAATTGATAATGAATACAGTAACCCAAAATGTTATATATAATTTGCAAATCCTAAATTTACATCAATAGGCTATAACCTCCAATAGGATACAGAACATCCAGCTTTAAACTCCTACCAGTCTCCGGCGAGAGCCTGAGAACAAAGCTCGTGATCCCGACAAAGTTGGCACCAACCGCCACCAGGGAAGCCGGCCCTACACCAACCAGAAGGCGCCGCTGAAAAGTTGAAGCGAGCGGTGCAAACTGCTCCACCACCCGAGATTTATCTGGCTGAGCAGCTAGCACGCACGCCCTCCGACCAGAGGGTGGGATCAGGTGTAGTTTGTTGTGGAAAGTTTGTTTGCTTGTAAGATAATGGTGCTTTAAGGCCATAGCCAAATACAATTAGGCAACTTTCAGCAATTCAAGGCCTGTCAACAATTAGAAGCTCCGTTTGGAGGGACTGTGCTATCCAGATTCTGTGGCTCTCACTTGATAAGCATTGCAGGTATGACAGGAAATAAGAGAATGATATCTTTATATCAAAAATCATACTTACAGTGCAACAATTGACGTGTGTAAACAGTCAGTTTGATTTTTACCATGTACTGACCTTTGGCGCTTTAAGTGACAATACTTTATAACACGGAAATCAAACGGACAAAACAAGACCTTTGTAATAACAAGATAGAAGGATTATATACTTCGTTGTCCTTATCTTGCAGTATCTTGCACCGTAACACTGGAAAAAACCAAAGCAGTTTGCAGCTTATAAATGTTATAAGCTCCCTGCTATAAAGCAGGACTACACAGGCGGCTACTGCACCAACACGACAAACAAAATGCAGGCACATTGCCAATAGATAAAAAACAAACATACCAAAAAATAAAGTATGCATATGGTCTCCTTGACATCTTCAAGTGCAACTTCGACGAGGATTTCTGCAAGAGTCTCATTCTAATGCAACTGAGAGATGTCATAATCTGGCATTCCATCTCTGCCTTTCCTTTCTCAGAAGCTAGAGCCGCCTGTCCTAGCTCTACAAGCTGCATTTCGGCATTTGGAATTGACCAATTCGCTTTTTAATGGAACATGTCTTCCATCCACCTGGACGCTCAATTGGCTCGTCGGGTACCCAAAATTATTGGCCCGGAAGTGATTATTTCATCCAGCACGTACTCTGAGACCTGCAAGAAGGTGGTAGAGCCAAAACCTTGCAGCACGCAGGGAATGTAGTAATCATCCCAACGAGAACTTCACTCCCTAATGGTACCCGGACAGAGATCGGGCAGTTGTTCAGATATGCCACGAGGAGCATTCCACATCCATACACCTGCAAATGGAAACACATTCAGCATACTCACTGTGCCGCACGGTCCAAGAGTAAGACATTGATGAAGGACAAGCTAGAACTATTTCCAGCAGCAACACCTGATTATGGTTTTGAAAAGCTGGAAGATCTTGAAAATCCCCACAGTTCACGAGCCACTTGCTGGTTAGCTTGAAAAAGAGGGTTGTTGACAGGTAACACGGTGCCATTTGAAACCCTGTTAGATCCAACCCTGCCGGCTTCAATTCGTTCGCCTGAATTACTATTGGCGGATTCTGTGTTTTTCACACGTGATCGACCAGAAGGCCTTGGTTTCTGCTTCGGATTATCTTTCATGCTAGTGGTACTCTTTACGAGTCCACTGCCCTCTGTACCTTGACCAGCACTGGTTGTTGCAGGATTGGTGATTCGTATGACAGATCGACTCGCAGGCATTTGTTCCTTGTCTTGTTCACTTCCTCCTGATGCTGGAATTTCACCAATGTCATTTCCCAACTCATTGTTTCCCACCAGGATTTCACCAGGACTCATTTTCTGGCTGAGAGCTTGGGGCGTGCTAGCGGAACCACCCCTGGCATCTCCACTGCCTACGGACTCTGGACCTACAGCAACAGGTATGGAGCTTCTGACATGAGGACTAGCGGACAGCCTTGATTCCACGTGTGGGGTAAGCAGCATGATAGTACTCCCATGCCCAGGATGTACACTACCCTTTGGTTCTGTATCTCCACCAACGCTGTCACTCGAGAGTGCCGTGACTCTTATCATACGAGGCCGACCTAAAGGACGTGAATTCTTTTCTGGAGCGTGTGCTAGGCTACTGAACACCCTGGCATTTCGACTGCTCATAGACACTGACCCTTCATCGATGTTGGACCGAGAAGCCTCAGCCATGTCGTTTCTTGCATGGGACTCGAGATGCCCAAAAGGCCTAAGTTTCTGATTGAGGGTCAGCCCCATGCTATTGGGAACCCAGATGTATTCCTGGTTTCTAGGTTTTGTAACTTCAGTATCACAGGAATCAGAATTCTCGGTTTTTCTTGTCGGGAAATCACCGGCAGGCCTTGGTTTCGGATTCAGACTTTCTGAAACAACATTCACCTGAGATCTGTCATATTCACTGCCCTTAGATAATGTATCGTCGCCAGCGCTGCCATTTGTTGACATCGTTTCTCTTAAATGGATCCGACCAGAGGGGCTTGATTTATGGCTCAAAATCCGTGCCAAACTAAAGCGAACGCCATCATATCCATTACATTCAAAATCCGTACGTTCTTTGATATTGGCAGGTTCAGAGTTTCTTACATGGGGTTCAGCAGCAGGACTCGGTTTCTCCACGACAGGTTGTGCCATACCATCTGAAACAGTGTCGTATCTAGCGCTCCCGGAACCACTAACTACACCAACAGGGCGATTTCTAGGTGCAGCTTTTCTTCTTAGGCGACGGTGTCGAGTGGAAAGCGATGGTTTTGTGTCTTCTTCAGACCAAGTTTGTCGACGCTTCCTGGTTTGCTTTGGGCTCAACATCCCGGCAGCAAGAGCTTCCAGAGCTTTTTTGGTCAATGGTCGATTACGAGTGCTTTGCCTTCTGCCGCTGATAACTGATTTCTCTTCTGCAAGTCCAACCGATTCAGATTTCACTGGAGGATCATGGCTGCAGTGCTCGCCTCTCGGTTCCACCTTTATCTGGAATCCACTCTCTAGCTCTACTACGGCGCACTTTAGTTCATTGAAGTCGAATGACTCTTCTGCGTCAGGTTTTTCCTTTTCATCGACTAAAGTGTCCAGAGTGGGACAAGCTCGAGCCTTCTCTAGTAAATTACCCACTGCAATGGAGTCAATGGATGAAAGTTGTGCCGCTGAAAGATAAGCTGCAGGTGCAACATCTCTTTCCTGTGCAGGCAAGCTTAGAACACTACAGGATTCTCCAATATTTGGCACATTACAAGCAAGCAATTTCTGTCTTTTGAGGGTGGGATCGGTTAAGCTTGGATGATCATGTTTGGGACGACGGCTGAACTGATGCTTTATTGTCCTCAACTGCTTATCAACAGAAATATTTGTTTCATGATCGGCTAACCTCTCAACCAAGCCATTTGAAGATCCCGGGGTATTCTTTGCCACCATTTGGATTTCGAAAGCCCCGTTTTCCAAATCTGCAGCATGATTTTCACAAACATGATTCTTCCCCCCACTCAACCGAGCATCAACCATCAATGGTTCCTCCACTGATTCCCTCGGCGAAATCCCATTTATCTTTCTGGATCGGCTTTTTAGGACGGGGATGCTTTTGGCTTGAAATGGTAAGCTCCTCAGCTCACGAACCTTAGATGGGTTTTCTCCGTCAGCCAAGCTGGTGTCCACCAAAGTGAACTTTATAGGGAGTGAATTGTTGGCAGGAATTCGTGCTTTAAGAAAACGACGAGGTTTATGGTCAGAACCAGAATCCGAATCCGAACTCACGACCCAACCATTTTCAGCTTTTGAGCTGCCATCTCGAGCTTCACCTGCTTCCAGCTCGAGGAGTTCCGGCTTTGAGGCAATCTTGTTCAGCACGTCGCTCACGGAATCAAAGTAGTGATTACCCTTCACCAACTTCCTCCGAGAGAACTTCTTGACGCCAGGGACAAGAAAAACCAAGTTGTTTTTGGAGCACTTGTAGCCTTCATTCTTCGGTTGCTCAGATTGCCAACCTTTGGCTAAGAGACGGGGCCAAACGGCTTCCCAGAATAGATCATTTGAGCGGGCTTTGCTCAGGCGAAAGCCTCCTGTTAGGAACTTGAGTATCTCAGCACATGTCAGGGAAGAGCATGCACTGCCAGAAGGTAGTTCAGGATAGAAAGTCGGGCCCCGGGTAGCCTTTGAAGCCTCTACTAGTGTTGTAAGATCATCCTTTCCTTTCCCAATACCTACCGCTTCTATGAGAGCACAGAGTCCAACCATAGCCTTCAGAGCGGAGACATACTCTTCCATTGAAGTTCTTCCCTCTGCAAATGCCTTGAACACCTGATATAAGGGCATAAACATTAACGACAATCTCTTTTCGCTTTAAGGATCATAATCGGAGACCAAAAACACTCTTGAAAGAGTGTCTAACCAATGGAAACTCGTCCCTTATTCAAACCATATAACTTGTCAAGCGCAAGCGTAAGTACAGAAAACAAAACGAAAAGAACAACCAAGCAGTAATTTAAGCAGAGCTGAAAATGATCCATGATTGAATTCTGATCTTTTTACTTGGCGATACAATATTTTAATTTAAGAAATAAGAACAGAAGGACAAACAGGAAACTCCAAAAGCCAAAAAACAATAACATGTCATATCGGTTCCGCATGTTGTCAGAGAGACGAATATAGGATAAAAGCAAATACCTCCTGCAAGCTGCTCTTGGAGTCCTCCGAGATATGGGGAAGCAGGCGACAGAAGAGCTCTTGTTGTCTACCTCCTGTAAATAGCCTTTCACCCACTATACACTTCCTCTTTCTCATCTTGCGACAGTCCGACCATTTGCAGTATCTAGGAGACCTATAGAACCTCCCGTAGTAGAACAACAGGACTTGTCCGATGTCCTTACTCTCCATGAAGTTTTTAACTTGAAGAAGATTCTTCCCAAATATATACAAACTGAGAAGAAAACAGTCAACTTCAAAGTCGCTCCAAGATTCCGACGGTAAGCCTGGGACAGGAGAGTAACCAATGTTCCTACATTTATGGACTGAAGCATCAACTTTAGAATCTTGATCTTTATTAAGAGATATCAGGCTCTCAGTGACCTCCTCCTTTTCAGAGTTTAGAAACCCATTCAAGTCAGCTGCATTGGCTAGCTTGTTCACGCTTGCAGTGGGCTCATTTTTTATTGGTTTGACATCGTTATATATCCATGTGATCGGCACACGTAATCCCATCACAAAAGAAACATCAGTTGACGTTCCAGCCTCAGCTGGATCCATCAGAAGCTGAAGACGCTCAGATTCATTCAACATGGGTGGGATTTCAGCTTGATATTCATCTCCAATTCGTGGATGTACAAGTGGCTCTCCAAATATGTCGTCCGCATCAGAAGATTCTAAGGAGGTCAATTCTCGAGAAAGCTTTTCCTCCATACTCTGGTCATCTTCATTTAGCTCCATCTACAGAAAAATGAAACGACGGGCACCATATAGATTCAAATATCAACCACTAGAGTTAAACAGTTCGAGGCTCGAGCTTGGATGAGTTTGACAAACAAGAGCGGAGGACACCATATGCAACAGAGAGTTGTCCTATATTGCGCAGCAACTGGCACATCTATGGTGGAAGTTCTTGAAGGATAGAAACGGCATGGTAATCACTAGGTTAAAGCACAACAGCATGTCATCAAAACTTCCGACAGTACAGGTGGTTCATGGTTCTATCTCTATAAGCTTATAGTCACTAGGTTAAAGCACAACTATTTGCATGTTCTTCTTATAGTTAACATAGACTCAACTCAAGACTCGGGTAATAGGCAATAGCCATCACACCTTGAATCTTCTTCAAGAGGATTCAAGTAAAAGCTGTTATGGTGAACATGCTATTAGGACAGTAAGATCAGCTGGAATAGTTTTGCATTGCCGATTTTTCCTATTTAAAATCAATCATGGAATCGAAATACCGACATCAGCATTTTCAACCAACTGTCAAGATTGAAGACTTCATTATAGCTGAAGTTCCTCTATCAACTACGCCAACTCCCCCTCATTCTCCTCCCCAACGAAAAGAGAGAACACAGCTCCAAAAACATACTCGAAAACGTATTCTCTAATTCACTGTATCTCATTCGGCCATAAGCAATGTCGACATACCCCGAAGCTGAAATGTTTTGGTGAATGGCAACAACGGGATCTTTTCTAAATATAACAGACGCCATTCCACGACGTAATATCGGCCCAACACACCCAAATGAGACCAAGATGAGATTTTTATCTATATCCAACAAGGACCTCATCAGATGCCACCAACATGCAATGAACAAACCCTTGACACCCCTCAGCTCAACTACATTATACAAAACCCACCATCAATTCAATACCTTAATCAATCTGCCTTCCCATTACACATAATCTGCACCAAAATCCTCCCAAATTCAATCCCAATCCAAACCCAACAACTCGGAACCCAAAAAGATCCCATTTTTCGACGAAACAATCACTCCATGAGATCAACCCATCAACCCAACTTCACCCAAACAACCAATTTGGGCACAAAATTGATATAAGCATCACATTGAACCACAATCATAACCAAACAATCCAAGCTCAACAAACAC
The DNA here is from genome assembly GCA_001925005.1 of Drosera capensis. Lineage (NCBI taxonomy): Eukaryota > Viridiplantae > Streptophyta > Magnoliopsida > Caryophyllales > Droseraceae > Drosera > Drosera capensis. The sequence continues at coordinate 32,341 of LIEC01011935.1, forward strand.
CATATAAATTATAACAAATCATAACCCACTTGGGTTGACTCACCTTTTCCATGTTCAACTTCACATACCACCTTGAAACACAAATGGGTACCTACAAATTAACTTGATTAACCATAAAAATCAAAACTTTATACCAGCACAAAACAAGAACTGCTTGATTCAACACAAAGAGTATGCAAATACCTTTATTGTTGAGCTGATATGTGATGAGGGCCAAAAAGGGTGGTCGAGGGTTGTGAGATTTCGAGACGAAGAGTGTATGAATCTTGCTATCTGTGTTGTTGGGTTTTCACTGTATTTTGTTTTCTCTCTCTACATGGTATTTAAACTGCAGGGGTTTGCTCGATCGAATTGATCAGAATGGAATACCAGGCATGCTTTGACGTTGCGGTTTTGTGTGGATGTGATGAAAAACGTTGTGCCCATGAGTGCACCTTTCGGCCATGGTTTAATGGGTAAAAAATGAAGCTATGGAACTAGTTATATGTTGTCAATCTTGTTAAATAATAAGTCATGTTTAATGTGTAAGCCGTTAGAAAAGTTATAATCATTCTTTTAGGTTAACTATCACGTATGTGATACGATTTTATGATCTTTTGTTTTATCCCATACTAGATATTTAAAATAAGATCTTAAATCTGAATTTGATGATACTCTTTCCATTTTATTATATTTATAATATTATAAAATAATCATATTATTTATTACGTATTTTGATATGTTATTGTTTTATATATAAATGATATGATATGAATTTAATTTCGACCCAGAGTTATAATTTGTATCTTATATTATCTTTAATGTTTCACGATAAATTTATAAAAAAAAAAATCGTTTGATCATCTCGTGGATCATTCGTAGCGCCGTGAACTTCTTTGTTCACGTGACCCTCTGTTATATTTATTATGAAACGAAAAAAATATTGAAAAAGTTTAAATTGATCAGATGTTCAACTCGACTTTAATAGTCTCAAAAAATCTTTGGATGTATTATGATAAATATTATTTATAATAGAGATAATACTATGTGTATTTCACTCTCATTACTTTATTGATTTGACAAAATATTGCGGATTTGTTCTTTTTCTTGGTTTTGCTTTCTTTATCTCAAATAAAGTATAATATATATGTATTTTTTGTTATTATATATATTTTTATACGAGTTTTGTTTACCTATTAAATAAAATAATAAAATACATAATTTAAATAATTATTAATATTTTATGATAAATTATCGAATTCAATGTTTGTTTATATAACGATATTGATAAAAAAAATTGAAAACTATGAAAGTCAAACTGTCCAATTTATTCAAGCAAGAAAAGTATATAGGAGGAAGAGTGATATCAAATGAAAATGATGCGACCATTGAAACTGTCTTGCGTTTGATCTATCCTAGCATGATTAAAAATACTTTTTCTAAATGTTACACTTTACACACCAGTGCTACACATGCTTAATTTGTGATTAATTAAATACATAGGCTGATTATCAAGAGTCCGTATCTAGCATGCATCTCAAGTCATGGGTCACCAATCCAAAATTATTGATGCATTTTTGGGCCTCATAAGTCCATAGTTAAGCAATTTAAAGACCATTCTTCGCGAATGAGCCTAATATGATTAGCCACTTTACATGAAGCATGAGCCAATAAAGCCCAATGGACATGCATTTTTAAATAGGCAACATAGATGTGGGCCATGTGGCTCTTATTTATATTGAGTATCAAAAAAAAAAAAAACTCTAACGACAAGACCGTCCAAGCTTCAGTATTGGTTACTCCAAGCTTAAGTAGTCTTACAAGATAGTGCGGTCCGTGAAACCTTGTATTCTTTTCCATCCAAATTATATATAATAATTTAAAAAATATATTTATTTAGATAAAATTTGATTCGTATTATGAGATAATTAAATATTATTTTAAAAAATTATCATCAAATACTAATAATAATTTAATTTATATATTTTCAACTTTACGTTAATGACATAATTTTTTTACATTATTAAAATAAAAAAATAAAATTTCTCAAACTATATATTGAATAATATAATAATTAAAAATATTGTATTTAATTTGAAGGGAAAAGAATACTAAAGTCTTCAAAAAGAGTAACTAAGAACTAAGGAAAAAATATGAAATGGACAAACTAATTTGATTTTCTATTTGTCTAAAAAATATACTTATCTATTCTAATTGTCCCAAAATTCAGAAAATATATATTTTAAGATAAAAAATTTTATTATAAAAATATGAAATAATCAATATATTACAGTATAATCCAGCAAATTCATCTCCTACATCACGCAGTAAACCTAATTCCCATTTACAAAATTATTATCATTTTTATATAAAATTTTATAATTTAACACACATATAAATCTATTAATAATACTTCATCTGTTCGGATTAAATTACAAAATTAACTTATGAATAATAAAGTTATTCATTCAGCGACTCGTTGGCGGGACGATCAATTATCTTTTTAGACCAAATTATCGTGAAATATAATGGATATGTTAACTCATATACTTTAATTGTGGATCAATAATATTTTTTTAGACATTCTTCAAAATATATTATTGGATAATATAATGATAGTAAAACGTTTCTATTAATCTCTAATGGAAAGAGTATCTAATTGTTTTCAATATGAAAAAAACACACTTAACCCATTATAAATTAGTTAAAGGACACTTAAATCTTTATATTTTTTATTATACCGATATCCGTCAATCCTTGTTTTGGACAATCCCTTAATTTTTGAAATATTATCCCCTTATTTTCAAATTTCAAAAAGATTTTTGTTTATTTTCAAAATTCAAAAACTCATATATAAATAAATATAAATTCAAAAAATTAAACGTATTTTTGTTTAATTAGACAGAAATGTTCTCTGATTTCGAAAATCCGATTAAATGTTTTTCCTTTTGAAAAAATAAGTACTACAGTAATTCATTGCAAAAAAAGTGACCGTTGATCATGATTACTCTGCTCCCTCTATGCACTCGCAGCCCCGCGGCGGTCCCCGCGCCGCCGCCGGCGCCTCCCACTCAAACCCACAAGCACACCACTGGACGCATCGATCCACAATCCACTCTCAATTTCACTTCCACATTATTATCCAAATTTCACAAACCCTAAAATGCCAAAAAACCTAACCCACTGTCCCCAAATTCCCCTCTAGTCAACGCTCCAATTTAAAGCAGAAATCCCCAAATCATTGCATTTTTTTAATATTGGGGATGCCAATTCACATGACTCTTGAGGCATTTCCTTGCTTTGAGGTCCAAATAAAACCCCTCCAAATTTTGATTTTGACATTGGGTTTTGGGGATATGAGCCTTTGGGTTGAAGAAATCGAGGCTGGATTGGGTTGAAAAATCGTGGGTTTTTGGAATTTAACGCAAAGTTGAGAGCTTTTGAGCTGGATTGTGAGTTTTTTTGTGTGTTCCAAGTCAGAGAGGGTGTGATCTGGTGCTTTTTTGATGAAGTATTGGGTTTTGATGGAGTGAGTGAGAAGATGAGGTAGATGGGATCTGAACTTGTAGGTTTGATTTGTGATTGATATATTTTAATGGGTATTTGTTTTTTTTTTTTTTTCGTTGAGTTTGATGCTTGTTGTTTAATGTGAATTGGGCTGATCTGTTGAGTTTCTTTGGATATTGGGTTCTTTGTTGGTCTTGAATCTTCCACTCCTCTTCAGTAGCTGGGTTTTGTTCGGAGAGCGTATCGGTTTTTTAGTGGACGGCGCAAGACTCTGTGAGTTGGGTATGTCCAGATTTTGGTTTTTGAAGTTCAAGATGTCGAAAATAATGGGTTGGGTGCAGATTCTCTTGGGAGGATTTGTGATTATAGTCAGTGTAGGAAGCTTGGTGAAGTTCTATTCTCATGGATTCTTCTTGCATAATGATGATCCGTGTCATCACACTTACGCTTTCAATGACACTTTGGAGGGATTCGATGTTAGGGCCTTGTCCGACCGGATCCATGAAGTTCTTGATAAGATGGAGACTTTGCAGAGCAAGCTTGAGTCTGCAGTAGAAAAGATTGAGAAGGAAGAAGCTGATCTGAGCAAGAGCAGTGTCTCAAAGCTTGAATTCACGAAGTACTTGAAGGAGGAGGTTGTCGAGCCTCTGTACGAAGCGCACATGGCTCTAAGACAGATTCGGTTGCCAAGCGTGGAACTGATTGCAAACACATCCTTCAGAGAAGAACCCTTGATCAATTACTTTGTGAACGAGGAAATCAGCAAGTATATCACTCCAAAAAAGAACAGGCATGGGAGGATAAATATATACGGAGTGGAGACTATATACAACACGATCGGTCATGCTTGTGTGCTGATGAAGAAGGAGCTGGAAGACTACATGGACTACGATGTTTCATCTTATTGCAACGATGATTGGAACACTGCTCAGAAGCTCATGCTGCGAGGATGTGATCCTCTGCCTCGAAGGCGTTGCTTGACAAGAGCCTCTAAAGTCTATGGCAAGCCTTATCCCATCAATGAGTCACTGTGGAAGATCCCGGATGCTAAAAATGTGCGGTGGAGTAAGTACAAGTGCAGGAACTTTGATTGCTTATCGAGCAAGAACCCAAAACGGGGCTATTCGAAGTGTGTTGGATGCTTTGAGATGGACAAGGAAAAGTTGAAGTGGATGAACAAGACCTTGCTCCCCGCTGATTTCACCATATCAGAAGTCTTGGGTTTCAAGCCGGGGGAGATAAGGATTGGCCTAGACTACAGTGTAGGGACAGGAACTTTCGCTGCAAGGATGAAAGAGCATAATGTTACAATCATCTCAACTGCGCTGAACTTGGGGGCTCCTTTCAATGAGATGATTGCACTTCGAGGTTTGGTTCCTCTTTACATTACGCCGAATCAACGGCTCCCATTCTTTGATAACACAATGGACTTGATCCATACTACTGCATTTTTCGATGGCTGGATTGATCTGCTGCTGTTGGATTTCATCCTGTTTGATTGGGACCGGATCCTAAGGCCCGGAGGTTTGTTGTGGATAGATAAGTTCTTTTGTGATAAAAGTGTCAAGGATGATTATATGTACCTGTTTTTGCAGTTTAGGTATAAGAAACATAAGTGGGTTGTTTCTCCCAAGTCGAAAGACGAGGTTTACCTCTCTGCATTGTTAGAGAAACCCCCCAGATCCTTGTGATCTTCTGCTTGTTGGTTTCTAATAGTTTGCTTGTACGCTTGAGATATCAAAGTATAAATTCTCTATGTGTAAGAAATTCATCAAATTGGTAATACAAAAGGCGGAACCAGCTCTTTGTGTTCAGTATGTCTTTCTGCAATCCGTGTTTTCTGTTGTCCTGCATTTTTTTCCGGTGATTATAAACGCATTGATGAAAAGAGCATGGAAGCTTCTCTTCATTGTGGGGGAAGATTTTGCCATCTATTTATGGAAAAATTGCCCTTAAGTGGTTCAAATCTGTTCATGGTTGTTATAATTTCATGAGCGTGCAATGATTTGTCGCCTGCTGTTTCTGTTCTCGTCGAAGCTCCACATTCTTGGCTTTGCTCCGTTGTTCTGTTATATCTGCTACACTTTCCTTTCTCAAGTTAGCACCATAAGTTCATGGCCAGTTTCTGTCGTAGTTATACAGCACAACAAGTTCAACCCAGGTGCTTAATTATGGTATGGCTTACTCCTGTTGGGGAGTGGGAGACGGTATCCTGATATAGCAGTCCTCCTATTTTAGTTTTGGAAGCATCAGCATGCACCAAAATATAAACGGTCATGGCACGAAAGGGGTTGACACATTTTCATTCTTCTGTAGTATCTTCCATCTAGCTATATCGTGGCCAACCTGCCTAAAGCGGTCGCATATGCCTCAGGCGCTGTGTTGCGGTGGATCAGGAGCTTCCCTTTGTCTTCAATTCTTCCGACACTTCAGGGCGCTCTTTATCTGAATATCTTGCTTAAACGCTAGGTAAAGGTCTCGACGCCTGCAGACACTTAATCCCTATGACAACATTGCTAACACAAGTCTATTGTGGCCAAAATGTCCAAGTCTATTGAGGGCTAGAAAATAGTAACTACACAGAAGCCTCAGGAATATACAGGTGTGATGGTCCGCCTCTCTACTCGAGTTTATTCACTGAGTAAGCTAATTAGCATTCCTGGAGTGATCAGTTCCACAGATTATATGTTCCCCTGTCATAGGTACTACTAGTTCATTTGAATACTGTTATGCATGAATGTTCTGAATTAGACTCTCTTGATGTTAACGGGATCGTAGTGGATAAATCTTTGGATATCTGATCTAGCGGTCGAAGTCATGAGGCTTGAAATAGTTCAAAATGGACACGGCCTTATGGTCTAGATATATTCCCCTCACGTCTCGACTGTAGTTATCTGAAGTTTTACAGGGCTATAAGAGGAATTGTATGTATGTGAAAGGTGGTCGTGAAAATAATTTATTGTTCGTCCGTGGATTATGAAAACTTGCACAAATCTGATCCACACGTTTCATGTCCTGTGGATTATATAATATGCAGAAGATCAGCACTAATTAAAGGCATAATCATATTTCTAATGCATTATTAGGAGGATCCAAGGCAAAGTAGGACCATTTACACCATGATGGACAGAGCATATTTAACAGTCCTTAGTGTCAGATGGTAAGCTCTGGTGTCATAATCAACTTATGCTAATCCTTATTATATTCTTTTTTTATACAATTTTTTTCATCAAAGTAGTACTAATTACTTTCTTAATACATGTTAGGCAATAACTATTTCTATTCATGCTTCTTTTTGCCTTCGATAGTGAGGTTTCATTGCGCATTAATCTATTACTATCAATTATTGACCTACTATAACAAGTAGCTTAATGTTAATTATTCATATGTTCGACAATTTACTTGGTCATGGTGTTTTTATTACAATAGATATCTGTTTACAAACTTTTTTTAATTTTAAAATTTCTTTCGTCCTGTCTACATCCATAGACGAAACAACGGTAAATAGCATCACCTTAGCGGCCCACTCTACTGCATTCCTCTTCATTTGAAAGTTAGACGGATATCTGAATCAGGAGATGGCTGAGGAGGCGGACCGGTTGCTTCCAATAGCAAACGTAGGGAGGATTATGAAGCAAGGGCTTCCTCTCTCCGCAAAGATCTCCAAGGAGGCCAAGGAGACAACGCAAGAGTGTGCCACAGAGTTCATTAGCTTTGTGACAGCTGAGGCATCAGAGAAGTGTATCAAAGAGAACCGGAAGACTATCAATGGAGACGACATCTGTTGGGCTCTCAGCGAGCTTGGGTTCGATCACTACGCCGAGGCCATGGCGAGGTACTTGCATAGGTATAGGATGCAGGAGGAGCAGAAAGCTTCTGCTAGCATAACCAGGGCAAGTAGCAGCAACATCAGTGCTTGCAGTGAAGGGAAATACTGGAATTCAGAGTAAAACGTGTCAAGTCTTGACATTTCTCGTCCAAAGACAAGTATGTAATGGTATGATTCTCTTGATTTTGTAGAAATCTTTGTTAATCTAAAAGCTTCCATAATGAATCCTGGATCGAGTGTATAGGAAAAGTTCGCTTAATAAAAACGCAGGCAATGAGCCTTTCAGTATCTTGATGATTGATTGATGCTCAACTTATGATGGCTAAAGTGACTTGTAGATGATGATGATCGATCTCTCCGTTGACAACTTTCTACAATCCTTTGATTGTGCAACTTTCTTACTAGATTCACCAAGATCAATTAGAACAATGTAGAACTAAGCTACCATTGATGAACTTATGAAGTACATGCTTCAGGAATAGGAATCGCACACAGGTTTATGCCAACTGTGCTGCCTTCGAACATGTCTGGTACGCAGGTAATCTTGGAGTTATATATATGCTTTGCATACTCGTCATTACAAGATCTGAAATTGATGCAAGCTGAAGTACTTCAGCTTTCTGAACCAGTTCCAATACTGGCGAAGTACTTGACCCGAAACACAAGCTGTCAAATCACCTCACAGATGCTTTGAAGAATCAAGAAACTATGTGTTGAACGTTTCACATATTCAGAAACTTTCAGTATTTCGTCATTTGGTGTTACTCCTGTGTGAAGCGGGTTGAGGTTTGATGCGGAAAACATGTGATTGTATTTTCTTCAAGATAAGCAATCTTTCATCACTGCCAAAGAATACTGTCAATTGAATCTGACATATCATTTAAGGCTGATGGCGAAAAACCCCTCGGAATCTACCAAGCTTCTATGCTTGTGACCATGGAGTAAGGACAGCAAATGCGCTTTATATGTGCACTACGCGGAATTTATGTTGGTCACCTTTCCAGTCCATATCATCCAGGGATTTTGAGCAAATAAATAACGTAGCGTGCTAGTACAAACACTGAGGGATTTAACCAAGGTATGCAATATGTAATAAGTCCGATGAACCAATGGTATGTGAGAAATCGGATCGTCGGAATCAAAATATATCGAGAATTATAACTTTTAATAAGAATATAATATTATAAATCCGTATACCTATAAAAACAATCACACTCTAATTGTGTTTAACATTCATAATTTACACCGTACTTTATTTGAAAACACTCTACAAATACTCACTTAACTCTTAAGTATCTTGCACTTATGAAACTCTCTAAGTTTTTTTTGTGGTAATGAACGATATTGCTAAATACCCTTTTATATAATGGTAAGACAATTAAATTTCTCATTAGACTAACCAAACTTCTTAGGGGTAACTAAATTTCTTATTCTTGAAACTTTCAAAGCTGCCTTTATTAATTTAACAAAGGAGTGCTAGTCTTAGGATGATTTGTTGAACTAGGAAATATGGTTAGGGAGATTAGGAGGTGAATATTAACACTCTCCCTCAACGACTAATCTCTCCTTTGTCACAGAACGAGACATCATTCCAAGTTGCTTTCTAAACTCATCAAACTTAGCCCTACTAAGTCCTTTAGTAAACATATCTGCAACTTGATTATTGGTGTTTATATACTTCATCTCGATCTTTCTTTGAAGTATCTTTTTTCGAACATAGTGATAGTGAACTTCCATGTTCTTCGTTCGAGTATGAAACATCGGATTCTTTGCCATCCGGATTGTTGATTGATTATCACAGTAAAAATTGAATTGTGTAATTAATATGTTGATGAAGATCCTCCATAAACTGCATCAACCATGTACACTCTTGTGTTGTCACAGTAGTCACACGATATTTTGTGTCTCTGTACTTGATAAAGACATTATTGGTTGTCTCTTGCTGCATCAAAAGATAACCCCTGATCCAAGGTTGAACATATTACCAGTAGTTGATCTTCGAGTGTCGTGATCTTCAGCATAGTTAGCATCACATAACCCGGTCAACTGGGAATGCCAAAATCAATAGTTTCTTTCGTATATCTCAGAATTTGTTTCAATGCTTCCAAGTGAGGCTTCTTAGGATTCTATATAAATCTGATACCTACACCGACTACATAGGAAATGTCACACCTTGACAGAGCGAGATAGATCAAACTTCCTACTATTTTCCTCTACATAATCTAATCTTCAAGATCTTTGCCTTCGGGTGAGCATAACTTAGCAATTGCCTTCACTGGTGTTGAAACAGGTTTGCAATGAAGCATTCCATATTTCACTGGAAGATGTTTGGCATACTTCTGCTGACACAAGAATATGCCCTTCTTGGTTCGGTCTATTTCAAGACCCAGAAAGTGTTTCACCTCTCCAAACTCTTTCATCTTGAATCGAACTGACATATTTATCCTCGTCTGTCTGATTTTCTTCTTATGGTCTCCTGTGATGATTAGATCATCCACATAGACAAGAACTGCTGTCATCTTCTCACCTCAAATCTTCACAAATAGATTTCAGTCTGTTGACGCAACTGAATATCCGCTTTGAATAAGAAACTCAGCTATCTTTGCATACCAGGCTCTAGGTTCTTGCTTCAAGCCTTAGAGAACCTTCTTCAACTTGCAAACGTGCAAAGGATAAGTTCTACTTCTGATCCCTTTTGGCTGCTATATATAAATCTCACGATCGAGCTCTCTGTGTAAGAGAATTAAAGCACAATTAAAGCAGGCTTGGATGCCCTACTCAAGCAAGAAGAAAAGTACTTGGCGCAACGATCCAAGGGTGGCATGGATCAAAAAAGGGGATCATAACACCGCGTTCTTCCATTCTATAGCTTGTTATCGACGTCGAAGAAACATGATAGATGTTCTTGGGGATGCGAAGGGAACATTAATACAAAATCTACTAAAATAGGAGCGATATGGGTGAGCTATTACAAGCATTTGTTTACTTTGCAAGGGGCTTCTCAACTTGAATTTGATTTCGACAGATGGTAGTCGATAATTCCAGTTTCTAAATTATCTACATTAACGAGGAAATTCACGATGGAGAATGTGAAGGTGGCTCTTGATTAGATGGCATCGAACAAGGCTTGATGCGCACTTTTATAAGAAGTATTGGAAGTCGGTTGGAAATAAAGTGTCGAGGGTGATACTTGGTTATCTAAATGGAGAAGCTGGCATCACTAGGATCAACTCAACATTCGTCACTTTGTGCCAAAAGGTCCAGAGCCCGAGGAAGCCAACCTAGAATAGACCGATTAGCCTATGTAACGTAATTTATACGTTGGTATCACAAGTACTAGAAAATCGAATCAAGTCGATCTTGCCACATGTGATTTTTTACTCTTAAGGGGCGTTCATTGGGGATCATTTGATTACCGATAAAGTGATAGTAGCTTACGAATGCCTTCATCATCTAAAAGGGGGGAGAGAAAAGGCTCGAAAGAGTGGTATGCACTTAAGTTAGATATGGAGAAAACTTACAATAGAGTTGAATGAGGCTTTCTAAAGGATATATTGTTGCATATGGGTGTGTTATTGGGTATATTACAACGGTGTCCTACTCGATCTTATTGAGTGATCAGTCGACGCAACCCTTTGCTCCATCGAGGGGACTATGACAAGGCGATCCCATGTCATTGAATCTCTTCATTACGTATGTAGACGGTCTTTCCTTTCTCTTGTAGAAGACTTGGTGGAGTAAAGTGCTTCAAGGCATCGAAGTTAGCAGATCAACGTCGCAGGTTAGCTACCTTTTGTTTACAGACGACATTTTACTATTGGGCCTAGCAAAACAAGAGGAAGCTGAGGAGTTGAATAGAATCTTGAAAATGTAAGAGAACGCCTCGAGCCACAAGGTAAATAGAAAAGTAATTTGTTTCAGCCCCTACACATCCGACTATACGCAAATAGTTTTGATAGATGCTAGACATGGGAGATAGAGGGGATGTGGGCGTCCATCTTGGTCTCCGCTCATCCTCTGGAAGATCAAGGAAGACAATCTTTAATGGAGTAAAAGACCGTATGTGGAAGGCATTGCAAACATGGAATGACAAGCTATTGTCATTGACTGGAAAGGAGATACTTGTCAAGACAATACTGTAATCTATTCTGACTTATATCATGTCGTGTTTTCGGATGTTTTAAGTGTATGGTTGAGGACATTCAAACGGTGTGTGATCACTCCCTATGGGAATCAAAGGATGACCATAATAAGATTCATTGGATGAGCTGGTTGAGATTATTTAGATCGAAAGCTTATGGAGGACTTGGATTTCGAGAGTTTGGGTCGTTCAATGATGTTCTTCAAACGAAACAATTATGGCAATTACTACAACGTCCACAGTCCCTTGTAACAAAAGTTTTGAAGATAAGGTATTTTCCTCGAATATCCTTACTCGAAGCACGCCTTGGTGTGAATCCTTCACTAATATGACAAAGAATAATGTCAACTAAGTTCTTGTTGTTAATGAGGCTTAAGCACATGATTGGTACGTGAGAGAACAATCAAATCATCGAGACCCTTGGATATCTAACTTACGTGTCCATCACATCCTTCCTAATACTTATTCACTTTCGCCAGATAGCAGAGTGACCGAACGTATTGATGCTACCATAAAGGGCTGGAAGGTGGAGTTGATACTAAATAGCTTTCCCAATGAGATAACGAAGGAAATAGTTTAGATTCTGATTGGACTAACCAGCAGAGACGATTAGCGGGCATGGGATGTAAATCCGAAGGGTCAATTTACAGTTAAACGCACATATCGATTTGCCTTCATTTGGAGATTCATGGAGAAACCGATGGCTCCAAGTGTTCAATTTCCATGGCGAAGGCTATAGGAACTCAAGGTACCTTCTAGGACAAAGATGGTTTTATGACGGGTTTGCCATAACTGTCTACCAACTAGATATAACCTTGCGAAGAGAGGGCTCCAAATTGAATAACAGTGTTCGATGTGTAATGAGGTAGATGAGACACTCCTTTATACCCCGAGGACGTGTCGTCAAGCTTGTAAGGTATGAAAACGCTTTTAGGATGTTGTGCCTCAGTTCAGTGATATGGTTAGCTTTCGATCTTGTTTTTTTGAGGTGATAACTGAACTGGATAAGGACAGGGTAGAGGCCATAGCCATAACCCTTCATGGTATGTAGTTGAATCGCAATGCCAAGTACGTAGCGCTCAGATCAAGCCCCCGATGATGGTGTATCAGGTGGCTCAAAATTTTCTTAGCGAATTTAGGAAAGCCACGATGAATCGCACCAATGGTGCGTAGTAAACTAGCAACAGACCCAATAAAGTGGCAGACGTCTCTGTTTGGCCATTTGAAAATTAATGTCGATGTAGTATTTCGATCGTCTGACGTTGTGAGTCTAGGAGCAATAATAAGGGATTATGAGAGCAAGATTAAAATAGCGGTTGGTGAGAATATAATGGTGACAATTCATCTCTAATGGGAGAAGCAATGACGTTGTATTTTGGTTTGAACGTGACGAGATTTTTAAGCATGGATCGAATTTTGTTTGAATCTAATTATCGATAGGTTATTGATGCCTTGGAAAATGAGGTGTCGGATTTCTCGTTACAAGGTGGTATGTTCCAGGAATGTCGAAGACCGACGTGCGAGTTTTTGGAATGTGTTTGCTCTTAGGTATGTAGGTAGGTGAACAAGGCTACGTAAAAAATGACTTCTTTTGTATCAGAATGCTATAGAAAACAGTTTTGGAAGAGTCGTTTTTCTCGATATGTGTGCCAAGCTTATATATGTGATTTGGAACAATAATATTCCTCCCACAGTGAGTCATTATCACACAAAAAAATGATCATAATATATTCATGACATATGTGGGTCTATTTGATTGGGTTTATAGAAAATGTTTAAAAATGCTCATAACGGATAGTGATAGGTTGTACTATTTGATTATTATTGTATAATTCTCCTAGGTGCTTTGGTGTTTGGTAGAAGAATTATTTAAAGTTATTTTATTTGATCAAAAACAATTTTCATTCCTCAGTTATGAAGAAAAATAATTTCATATAGGTATGACAAATTACATAGTTAAAAAAAAGGAAAAGGGAGTTAATTGTTATGACAAATCCAACGGTTGAGATTTTTTCAAAATTATTTTTGTTTTTGAAATTCTCCAATCATTGAATATCTATCATCCATTAATCCATAACAACATATAATATTAATATCATATTCTTTTCTCCTAAAAATTACTAAACACTCTTTTAATATTATAAAATAAGAAAAAAAATATGTATCATAACATAATTATATCTAATAAAAAATAAATAATGTTAGATAACACTAATATCATGTGAGGCATTTTCTAAACCCTATAAACTAATTTAAAAATATTAATTATGACCAATGTCCAGACAACGAACATGCTCGCACCCCCCTGAGATAAATCAAGAAGTTATTCCACACACAGGCGAAAACCGTCGTCGTTGATCTTCGTCGATCGATTTGGGGTCTCGATTTAGGGTTCGTGTATTGAGCTTGATCGATCCACTGCGGGCTGTGTTGCGCATTTCGCAAGAAACGCGTTGATTGTTGTCTAGGGTTTGATTGATTTGGGGCAACTTGATCTCGGGTTTGGTGATTCGTGGTGATAAATGATAGCGCTGGGGAAATTGTGTTGTGGGTTTTTCTGGGTTTTGGATTTCCGGAGTAGGGGTTTCGAGAATTCTCGGTTTTGATCGGGTGTTTTGGTTGATCGATTGATTTAGGGTTGATTTTGAAGGGTTTGGATGGTTTGGGTTGAATTGGGTTCTGTGTTTTGTTGGTAGAGATGGGAGTGATGGAACTCGAAGAAGGCGAGGCGCCTTTTTGGTACTCGAAGGATGATGAAGACATTGATCCAGACACGGATTTATCATACATTGTAAGATTTCTTGTTTGTTTTCGATTTTGATCAAACTTTGTTGCTATTGTCGTTGGTGTATGTGTTGGTTTGTGTGGTTTTTGGTATCTGTGACATCGTGAACTGATATGATCGTGAATTTGACCGTTCAATATAATAGAATCTCATCATGCTGTCAATGTGCTTTAGGGTTTGGTGCTTTTTTTTACCCTAGTCAAAGGATTTCCCTAGTTCAACTTATCTCATTCATTTCAAATGATCATCGCTTCTGCTTTAGCGTGGAATGTTGCCACATGATAGGCAATTAAAAGGGTTTTAAAAGTATATCATATAGACTATGCATCTGATTGCAGCACTTTTGTCATGTTTTAATATGATTGATTAGTGAGTTGTATATTGCATTTGTAGACATTCTAGGATCGGTAGTTTCATCAATCGGACATGAGCTCAACAAATATGGGACGTTTGTATGTTAAGGACATGCATAGTTCTGTGTATATCTCATGTAAGTGTGGAGTAGAGGAGGCACAAAGAGTATGATTTGATGGGGGCATAGCAAAGGAATAGACACTGCACCTTGGGTTTTGATTTATGCTCATAGAATAATGAGCATGGAATATCTATAACATCAGTAGGCATTAAATACCCGATAGAAACTACCGGAAATGATTAACATCCCAAGTATTCCTGAAGTAAACACACGAAGTTGCTGCTTGAAGAATTCATAGATAACTTGAACTTTATCGCTCCATAGAAATATGCATCCCCTTTCAATATCCATTGCAGTTACTCCTAACTCAAACAAGAAGCATGTCTTGGGGATTTTGACTTGGTGGCAGATGCATGCTTGTACTTGCTTTTTTTTAGGGCTCTTTTTTATCCTTCTGATGAAGGTGAGGAAGATAGCATGATTTAACTTTTCAACCTGCATCACTTTGATGCCAATGTTTTTGGCTTCTGCAGGATAAGAAGATACAAGATGTTTTGGGACAGTATCAGAGAGAATTTATGGGTGAGGTTTCTGCGGACTATTTGGGTAAGTTTACTGATCTATTGACTGTAAAATAATGGCAGTTGGTCAGTAGGGAGTACCATGGGGATTGTTGTGATATGGCGATAGGAACTTATATGTGCATTTACCTTGACAGGAGCAAGATATGGCGGTTATGGCTCATTTCTGCATGCTTATCGTCGTTCTCCCTCGGCTTTGTCTCATCCAAAGAACCAAAGCCGCCTTAGTTCGAGATCTCCTCTAAATGTGCCACTGGAGGTATACTTGTCGAATATGATGATGTGCAATCACAGTGCAATATGATCAACTTGTTTTCGAATATGAGTTTTTTGCACTTCATGTTTGTCTAGGCTACCTCTCTAGAAGCTGCAGACACAAAATACCATTCATCTAAGAGAATCAGTTCCTCAAACAACGATGCTACCCAGACACCATCAGTTCCACAAAAACACGAGGCCTTGCCATCTATGTCAGTTCCAGGAAAGACATCTCCAACTGGTTCTCTTATTAAACATCGAAGTTCCAGAGAATATGTTGCTAACAAGAAATCTAGCTGCCAGCCAAGAAATGGATTCGTCCAGAATCCTCTCAAGTTTCGAGTGAAAGTCCTATCAGACATTGTCCTGCCTCGGGGCAATACTGAAATCTATAGTAGTCTTGGCCTTGATGTGTCTCCATCTTCATCATTGAAGGATAACCCTTTGGAAGCGAATGAGGCTTCCCCTAACATGCAAGAGCCAGAGGCTTCTCCATCACGCATTATTGGGGTAAGGTTTATCTATTGAAGTTGCTTTTATTTGTACCTGAATGATGTTCATGGTTTTAACTATTGGTATTTTTTTTGTTGTATCAGATCATGACAACATTTGCTATCCCTAATGGCAACTTGATATCTCCTCTGCATGAGAGCTTGCTAAATTTGGTGGAACGTTATAGCAACCTTGAGGATGGCATATCAGGTCCTCACGGAGTAAATGGAGAGAGGAAAACTAGGCGGAAGAACAACAATTTGGAGGTGACAGAAACCTCTTTCCCTTCATTAAGCAGTGGAGGAGCAGAGTCACCAATAAAGAAAGAAGCTGTTTTGAATATCAACCTGCCAGAATTGGCATTCCCAGTGGTCCAGTCGAGTGCCGGTAAGCATTCTTGTGCTTCTAGGGGAGAACATGATGGATATTTGGAGGAATTTCATTTAGGAGCACAAAACAAGAAGAGGGCACGCAAATATGATTCAGTTTCTGAACTAGAAGCCGATTTGGGGGATGATGGGTGGACATCGGGAGTTGGAGTGTCGGTTCAAAAAGAGAAAGCTAGTTCTCTAGCAAGGAGTGCTACTGAATTTGTGGAGATGAACGAGGATACTTCCACCTATTCCACCAAGAAGCTGAGACGGCAGGAACCGATTCAGCAACAGAAAAGAGAGGATGAGTTGGATTCGTCACCTTTCAGAGATTCTTATTTGAACGATCAGAAAAATTCAAGCAAGAAGGTTCCCAGGACCAAGACGATCAGTTTTTCTCAAAAGAGTGGTGATCCAGAGATTGATGAAGTTGGCAAAGTGATTCTTGGCATGCCTGCTATGAAGGATCGATTCAGTGAACCAGTTGAATCTTCCACTGAAAAGCTTGATTGGCAGGATGTCCCTTTTGACAATATGGTGGCACTGTCGAAAGGGAAACAACAGTCATCATCCGAGAGAAAGCATTCAAAGAAAGATCGTTCTGATGGCAAATCAGCTTCAGATTTGCCAAGGCTGTCCTCAAGGGTGAGTTCTTCTCCTGCACAGAGCGAGTCGACTGTCTTTAGGATCAGACTTCTATCCAAGAGTAAAGGAGATGCAATGGGCACTAAGAACTCTTTGCATGGGCCTTCTGGGGGTGGATCTCGTCCTCTGAATGGCATATCAAAGGAGGAAGCAGGTGGTAAGATTACTCAACACTCCTTCTACATAGGAATAATTCTGAGAGGCGAATGAACTATTTTAACCTTTTGACATAAATTGCTCCTATCCAGGTTCACTTCAACCAGAAGCTGCTGCAACGGGTAAAGATGACTGGGTGGAGTGCGAGGAGTGCAAGAAATGGCGACTTTTGCCGGATGGCCTTACAGTAGACCTTCTTGGGAGATGGATCTGTTCGATGCTTGATTGGCTGTATGTTGCCTTCGATATTTCAGATTTTAGTAGTGTTTATTGATGCAAATTCCTCCACTTTCTGCTCCCAGTAACACCATCACCCTTGTACAGTCGCTATTGCCACTCCCCCTATTTTTCTGCTTCTCTATCATTCTGCTTTGCTTTCGTTCCTCTCGTTTCATCTTTATTATAGCATGCTCTTTGCTTGCTTTATTCCTCGATCTTGCACGGCTTCTGTTTTGGGTCTTATCATGATTCTGTAGTTGTCATTTGTTAATGGACCTACTGAAACCTTTTGCTTCCCCCCCCCCCCCCCCCCCCTTCTTTTTTCTAGGCCCGAGATGAATAGTTGTGATGTCAGTGAGGAGGATACCACGAATGCTGTGCGGTTAATGTATCAATTGCCTGCTTTTGCTACTGAGGAGCAGATTAATCAACCTGCTGGTTCTAAAGGAGGTGAACCTGTGACTGCTACAGTTGGCACGCAGCATGGCGATGCGTCCGGTACTTTCATTTATACTGATACCGACCGTGCGTACTCTTGTGAATCTGGAAATCCTAACCAAGGAAAAGGTAAATTAAATTACTTTTTGAGGCCAACTCTTGGTTACTATGACAGCTTATAGGGCTATGAAGCGTGAAATTTAGCTAGATGCGTGCAGCTGCTGCTGCGATTGTTGTCAAAGGCTTACATCCAACTTGGTTTTGGCTGTTCTCTGTTTAATTCTTTATACTGTTTTCCCCTGAAATTTTAGGGAGCATAACAGCCATGGCAGCTAAAACTCACAATTTTCCTTCTATTTGTGGTTTTGGGGGCTGATGTCTGTGAAATTAGATATGGTTTAGGTCCAATATCTGATGAGATCAATGGTAGTGTCTTACTATTCTTATACCCAGCCTCCTGGAACCCGACTTTGTGTTGGTTTACAACATCATTATATTCGGATGTACAAAGTTTGTAAAACTGAGGACTTTTAGTGTAAAAACACTTTCTAGGATGTTTGTACAGAATTTTTCAGACAGTCTACTTCCGAAATTGCATTTAAGATTGTTTAGAATGACATGCACTAGTATTTCTTGATTGCTGCTTGAGATGATCATGCTTTGACATGTACATGACATGTCCATACTTCAAATTAAATGCAGTCAAAGGCAAGCCATTTCAGATTGAAAAGAAGAGGGAGGCAGATCGAGATGCATCTGGGGTTCAAAAGAAAGTGAAGAGAGCTCCACAAGGATTTAAGATGGAGCAAAGTCCTGTCAGTGCAGTGTCAAGGGGCAGTAGAGGTGGTCGTAATCGAAGTGCAACTTCACCTGAGGTTTCAAAAGATTTTGTATTAGACGGTTCATCGACCTCCCTGAAGAAAGTCAAGGACAAGGGTGAGGAGACAAAGAATACTATGAAGCGTGCGGTGAATGATGTTTCCGAGAGGAAGAGGAAATGGAGGAATGAGCATGGCAGTCAGGCTGTTGACAACCGGGCTCCAGGGACACGAGGAAGTAGAGCAAGTGAATATGCAGCAGAAAGAAATAAGAAACGGTCCAGGACTCCGGACTTGCGAGAAAACGATTGTTTTACACCAGATGCTAAGGATAGCAATGGATGCAAAGACGATGCTTTTGAAGACAGTCCTCTGGTGCAACGCCATGTGAGCAGTGTGTCTCAGAAATCTCTGCAGGCTCGGAAGTCTTCTAAGAGAGATCCTGAACTGGGAACGCCATCTGCTGTTACAGCCGTTTCTAGCTCATCTAAACCTTCAAGTGCATGTAACGTGGAAGTGAAGCAACATGAAGTGAAATCTTCTCCAGTCCTCTCTGTCAATTTCTCTCCATCTAAAGTCTCGAGAGATCACGATAGCAACGATAGTAAAGTGTCTGATTTGCTGAATGAACCCGATGAGTGCTTCTCAGTGAAGAGGCCAAATTCTGCACCTGAGAAGAACGGGAGTGCTACTCCTGGCACGCCCTGCAACTCTTTCAAGAAGTCTGATCATGTTGGTGGCAAACCATTAGCTAAGTCAGTTGGTGGAGAGGTCAAGCAAGTAGCCTCTGTGAAGCGCGAAAGCAACAATGGAATAGGCAAGCAGCAGAAGAATGACATTTATAAGGATGCTCATAGAAAATCTGAACCTCCCTTTGGGGAGGATACAATCGTTGTTTCCCATCAGAGCTTGGGACCAGAGGATCCTCGAACAAGATCCTGGAACACTTTGGAGAAACTGAAATTGAAGACCGTGGCTACATCTTCGAATAGAAGAGGAAATTCACCTTGGCTTTCCAAATGTGTTTCTCCTTCTGAAAAAGGAGATGGGCGTGTAACCAAAGCTAATGATGATGGTGATGCAAAATTCACTAAGCAACCTGGAGACGGCAACAGTGGACAGATAGTTGCTGTAGAACATCGATGTGGAGATGGGAATGCTGCTGAAGACGTTCAGGCTTCTAGCTCTTTGAGAAAGGATAGCTCCCAGAACCCTGCTTTCCTCTTGAAAGAAGCACAAGAACTCAAACACTCTGCAGATCGTATGAAGGTACATTTTACGACCTTTTATGCTTTCAGAATTTTGATTGTTATTCTTTAAGCAGTTCTTATTTATGTCGTTGCTTTATGCTTTCAGAAAATTTTGTCACCAAGGGAAACAGCTGAGATAGCTTTCCAAGCAATTTTGAAATTCCTCATTGCTGCGTCGCTTGTAGAGCCTGGTCAACCTGAAGCTGCCAGAAATGCAACGATGATCTCACCGAGCAACGTTTACAAAACCACTGCAGATTTATGCAAGTATGTTCTTCGTTGAGGGTTTTTTTTTTTTTTTTAGAAACTCTGGTACTCCTGTCATTAATTTGCTTCAATGGACCTTTTTCTTGCCCCTTGCCCCTCTCCTGCTTGGTCAATTGACAACGAAAGTTAGTTTTTTTTTTTTTTCCTTGAGCAATAAGCATAAGTATCAATTGACCAAGTTTTCAACGATGATAAATGGCTGCATGAATGTTGTGTCCTTTTATTTGACTCCAAAATTATGTAGATTTTAGATATCTGTGTATTTATTATTTTATATTAAGTTATTAGCCTGAAGTTCACTTCCTAGATCATGTGAACGTGAACTCTGAGTAGTGGAAGTGAAATTTTTCCTGGGATAGTCCTTCTGGTCTTCTCCAATGTTGGATATGTCTAGTTTGCTGCTCGGAGACTGACCGTGTTTCTTTGACATATAGTTATTATGCTCGTGAGTTCGAAAGCAACAATGACATGGCGTTGGCTGCCTTGGCTTATAAATGTATGGAAGTAGCGTGCATGCAGTTTGTGTACTTGAATGATGTTGCTGCTGGCAAAGACAAGAAAGATTTGCAAATAGCCCTTGCTCCAGGTATAAAGCTTGAATTGAGATGATCTGATTTAGTTCATTGTTTTCAATATATGTGCGCTGGGAAATGTTGCATTTTCCTTTTTTTCCTTTTTTTTATCTTACCTTGACATTTGCTAATTTTCTTCCTGCTTTGCAGCAGATGACTCTCCAACTTCATCTGTTTCTGATGCCGAGAACATCAATCATCAATCAGCTGCAGGCTCCGCCAAAGAGCCACATGTGCCTGTGATTGGTAGAATTCCTCCAGCGTCTGCTGGAGCCAACTTATCGCAGCTTATGAACTTTGTAAGTTGCCTGAACTCTCCCTTTTCTTCTTCACTTGTACTCCATTAATTTCTAGTCTGGCATTAGGGGCAGATGACTGTCCTCAGTGATTTATGTCATGCTGTATGTTTACCTTTCTCCGTCATATTTACTGAGCAATATCCTTTTTTTCTTTTGGGCAAATTATACTCTGCAGACACATGAGGTACATAGAGCCATGGACGCTATCAGGCGATCTCAAAGGGCTTTTTCCGATGCCCAGTCCAGTCTTTCCAAGGCAGGGAATGTAGAGGGAATCTCATCCCTGAAGAGGGCCCTTGATTTTGGGTTCCACGACCTATGTGGATTTCGACTTCTTGTTTTGCTTGCCATGGAGTCCCTTGGTGGTTAATTGACGTGGCAGTGGAAACACATGCAACAGTAAGTATGAGAACGGGAGATAAACGTGATGACCTCGCTCTGGTGAAAAGCTGACTTCTATGTATGTTGATTTCCTATTCCTGCCTCTTCCATGTTTTTATTCTTTTTTCATATTTTTTGTTGCATTTCCTCTTTCCTCGGAACTTTACAAGTTCACACAAGCTAGATGTTTGGACTGTGCCTTGTGGTTTTGTTGTGTTAGTTGTTATGTTTCTAACAAGGCAGGCCATATTTTTTGTAAGCATTGTTGGAGTTTCGTTCCAACTCCGATATCAGAACTAGACATTTTCTAACAAGGCAGGCCATATGTTTTCTTGTGTTTTTTTTTTACCATTCATATGTTTTGTTGTGTTAGTTGTTATGTTTCTTACAAGGGAGGCCGTATATGTTGAAAACACTGTTGTAGTTTAGTTCCAACTCCAATATCAGAACTAGACATTTTCTTCTTGGAATCAGATTAGAGTATCAGAACCACTACCTCCAGCTGCGAAGATAGCTCTTGCAGCTTTGTGTTTTCATTCGGTGTTTGTGTGAACGTAGTTGATCATGGAATATTTTCCTTCGATGCAGATTGTGTATAGAGCCAAAGTTGAAGGCTTGCTTGTACAGTTCAAGTCGAAGATTTACCTGAAGAAAGTTTTGTATCTGTAACTCTAAATCTAGTGTACGCCCCCGAGCTAGATGATGTATCGATTCAGGTAAGAGTAAGCTACAAAGTTTCTTGAAGTCTATCTGGTTGGTTTCTCAGCCTTGCTGAAACCCGTATATGTTGTATGACACAGGGGGGCGTCATTTGAACACGTAGATTGTTATCTACCAGCGGGAGCAGTACGTGTACGTTGATTGGGGTCTGATGTTGTCTTCTTCACCAGTGCGTCATTTGCAATGAGAAATGGTATGTTCTTGCTGCACTACCTTATTTTGGATTGGTTATAGTGTTTCAACTCGGGTCTTTATTTTTGTTATTGGTTGTTGTCGATATGATAAGTGATATGTATCTTTCTATTCTTACCATGAGCAATGGGCAGACCGTATGCTAGAACTACTGTTTCCTTACAGTATTTCTCAGGGCATGCGAGCAATGCACGCCGATATGAACAGATCTCTCCCTTATTGATATGTTCTACTTCTATGTTGTGTCTTATCGCTAGCTGTGTAAAGGGCAAGTTTTATCATTGGAAGTTGAACGATGCCATCTAGTTCATGTACTCGTCTGTTTATTAATCGGGGTCGACAGTGCCTGTATTTTCTCTTATGCTTGAGCCCCTTGAGTAATCTCGTCCCTCGCAACTTCAAATTGTAGCTCTTGAGAAGATTGGTCGTCTTCTCCTCTCCCCTTGAACAGCCAACATGTGCCTCTACGATGACATTTGTGTCGTGCTTTTTTAATGTTGGGACTCTTGTTTCTGATGTGATCAGCATGTTTTTTTTGTTTCAGTTGGATACGGCTGGTGCAAAGCTGAAGGCGGCGATTTTGGAACGCGAGATGGACCCCCAAGAGCCAACTCTTTTTGTTACATTAGTATTATTCATGATAACGCGATGTCTTGATCATAATAGTACTTGCTGTGAAGTATGTAAAGTGGAGAGAGCCCTCTCCCTGAGATACCCTTTTGTAAAGTGATCATTCTTTCAAAGGTAATAAAATCATTTTTTTGGCTCTCGTCTTCGTTCTCTCCTGGCAAAAGTCGCTGGGTAAGTTAGAGTATCGCCATGTCTCGCCTTTTAGAGGGAACGATGTGGTTCATAGACTTCTCTATCGTAACCTATGGGTCATCTTTGTGGTCTCTTTTCTATGTAGTCGATATCAGTGGGTTCTGGGTTCTGTTATCGATGGATAACGAAGCTCCAAATTATAAATTTCCGTTCCTTGGCGTGTATTTTCCCCCATTTCATACGAAACATGTCAATGAATCAACCGGTTCAGACTTACCGTCTAGAAGTAGCAATGTAGACTTGCAGCGCGTATGTCGTTCATTTTTAATACGAAATGTTGTCATTTGGTTCGGTTAATTAGTCGACTGGCGTCATTCTACCAGTATTCAAATCAGATGACTAGATATCTTTAAGCCAACATCCATGTGCATATATGATCAAAATGTCACTCGATCAATGCTTGTTTAATCACCGACATAGTCCAAAAAAGGATCTAACATGTTGAATATAGAATGTTTATTAATCTTTTAGGTAATAATTATGATGATTAAAAGGGGAGAAAATAATGAAGATTCATCTGGGGAATCTTTGTTTCTTGGAAGGGATGTAAAAAGAGGTGTGTCCTTGCATGCTCTCTATCCACCAGACCAAAACTGCCTCATGATGAATTTAGAGAGTTGTGGCCAAAGCACTTCCAAAAAAGGAAGGGAAAAACATAGTGGTGTTAAAAAAAAAAAAGGAAACAAATGTGTTTTTTTTTTTTTTAATTGAAATAAAGATTTTAATAAAAAAAAAATATGTCTTTTGGTATCATTTCAGATGATTCTAAGGTTCAATCACTATTGTTTTTCTTGTTGTGAAGCAACTTACACGTTGTAAGGTGACCCAATGAGTGTTTGTCTTATAAGAAATACTGATACTTTGTTCGAACATTTGGAACTGGTTATTGCTCGAAAGATCGACGACGATGCGAATTGTTTGTGCAAAGGAAAAAGAGATCATAGAAGATGCATCCAATGAACACCATGCCTATTGCACTCATATTCATAGCCCATCCCTCTCATCATAGACTTTTATCAATTTCATCTCATTGTTGTTACAATGACATGAATTTGTGGGGAAACCATCATGGCCCCTTGGAGCTCCTTTTCCAAAACATCATTTTTATACCAATTAGTTGGAATGTTTATGTTTGTGCCATTTTGAATAACTAAAAGTCTAAAACCCCATCACAGTTGATTATCTAGAATCATGTACCATCACAACAACTAATCAAATCGATCAAGATAACAAGTAACAACACATAATCGATCAAGATGAATATTCAATTCATGACTGTTCAAGATGACCAATTAAGTCGTAATTGATCAAAATCAAGACCGATCAAGATAATTAACAAAAATCATGCCCAACGAAAACAATGATCAATTAAATCAATTATCAAATAAAATCAATGACCGATCATTCCTTAGTATTATTTATATAAAAAAAACCAGTAGAAGTTACTCATGCACAAAAACAATCTACAAATGAAAATACGAAGTTTATATTAATGTTGGAATCGATTATATATATGAAAATACAAAGTTTATACTATAGCATGTATAAATATAGTGTGCTCCAAGGAAAAAGGAAAAAAATTGATGGAGATTTAAACTAAAATCTTAATCAATAAATCCCCCTTCATATTGTTTTTGTTATTAGTATGGAAATATAATATTCATTCATTTGTTTGGCCATTTTAAGTATTTTTCTCAGAATTAAATGACCACACGAGGAATTGCTTTGTCTCCTTCTAGAGTAGGTAAAATGGGACATGAAGCATCTTACAATAAATATTTTACCACATATACATGAAAAGTCCAAAGATGATCGTGTTTGTGACATGGACTTGTAATGTTCATTGCCAAAGTAGGATTCTTAATTCAAAATAAATGGCACGTTATATTCTGTGAGATTATTCTTAAAATAAGGTTTTTTTTCCTACTAACACTAAAAAACTAAGCAAAATACAAGAGCTATAATCTAAGAATCGGTCCATCAAATATTATACTTTTATATGTTTCAATCTATAAAAAAATACTAAATAAATTTTTATGTTGGAATATATGATTGATAGGCTGATAACAAGATCTAATAATTTTTACATTTTTTAGATATATTTTTGTTCATTTTTTCTCATGAGCTATGCTGATGGATGGGATTACTTTAACATGATCAAATAGACGAATAGATACATCGAAAAGTCATTGGTTGGTTAGAAGAAAACTTTGGCATCGACGAGATCAAAAGTCTTCATCCACGTAATAGTTTATTAAACAAACATCAAATTAATAATATGATATGATTTTAACATCACATCATTGAGGATCTTACAATTAAGGTCACAAAATAAGCCGCATCTAGATCAATTGTTGTTACACCAAGAATATATTAAATTGTTATGCTTCAAGAATATTTTTTGATACAATGATATATAACACGCTATATTAAATTTTTCCCAAAAGCATAACATTGCATTTCCTTGTTAAAAGATAAAAGGCTTGATCAATTAAATAAGCCGGGACTATTATTAAATAAAAGTATAATATTGAATTTCCTAGATTAAGACTATTTAATAAATACACACTCCACAGTGATAATCAACATTCCATGATTCTCCAATATTTGACTAGACAAAAGTTCATCGATTTCGAGTGAACTTTCCAGCAAATATACTCTCTCCTAAGTAATCATCATCAATCATCATCAAATTACTTGATAATAAAAAAACTCGTTAAGCTCGAGGCTCGGTTCGATTACCAAAAACAAAATTATCAGCTCCGTTAATTAAATGAACGAGTTTGAACATATCTCCCGTTCAGTTTGGTTTGGGCTCGAGCTCAGTTAGTTAGGCTCGATAAGGACTCGAGCCGGGGTTCGATTCGATAAAAATTTGATAAGGAATCGTTATATATATAACAATTGAAATACTTATGTATATATCAAATATAAGCTATTTTTTATTTTATTTTTTTAAAAGGAAATTTCGAAGGATTTCCCTTTGGTCAACCGAATAGCCCGTAAATCCAGAAGATCTTTTTAAATCAACTTTCGCTGACGGCTCACCACCATAAAACAGATTGTCACCCAACAAATTTAAACTTTTGACCTCATGCACATTGGTCATGTGGGATAGGAATGACCCCCTAAGTATAAGCTATTTATATTTACTAAAAACATTATTATAACTTTTTTTTAAATTGAAATGAACAGAGTCTAAATGAGCTCTTATCGATTTATTAATGAGTCGAGTCGTAAACGAACGCTAACGAGTCCTTAATGAATGAGCCACTAACGAGCTCGAGCCGAGCTTGAGCAGACCAAACAGCTAAACAAGCCAAGACCGACTCAGCTTGAACTCGGTTCGTTTTACATCCATAGTTTCGTACATTATTTAAACGAAGCTTTTTTGTCCATCAAAATGTATGAAGATAAGCGATTGCCAATATCACTAAACAACATACCATGATATCAATTATTGCATCTCGTTCTATAATATAATCAACATTTGTCAAAATTATCATTGTTCAAACTTGTTGAGTAGTTTCTTTGCTATACTAAACCATGTCATAAAAATATTTTCACATAATAAAAATAAAAAACGCTAAACCATCACTATTATTAAACAACAAATTCAACTAAATTAGGAGTATTTGATCATCGTAGGAGTATAGTTTATCAAAACAAATCTATGTTGTATTTTTTCCGTATCAAAATAATTATAACACTTATTTTTTATATTATTCAATCTGTATTTTAAAGAGTGAATAATCCGTATTTTGAAGAGTTTCATTTTACGTCTTAACGATGTTATAGAAAATTATGCAACCGATATTAGATTATAATACATAAATAAAATTATCATTAATATTTCATTATAATTTTTTTCAAAAAATAATGTTTGATTGTCTAACAACTCGAATCAAACTTCTCATTCACAAATACGTACAATTAACATGTTATAATTTTTTTGAATCGAAAGAAATATCAAAATTTTCTATTTCATAAGAGGAAAATAATATTTCATTCTACAATATATTACGATTATACATCGATCATATTCAACGATACAGTACATCAGAACGTTTACGTCCATAACATGTTCGAAACGTAACATATAACTTGGAAAGAACACCGAACACCTCAATTATGAAACAAAATTCCGCTTGTCCCACACTCCTCCAAGCTCATTTATTTATTATCACAAAAATTACACACATTTTTTCTTCTCTTCTCCTTTTCTCCACATTTTTTCCCCTCTTTCCATTTCTCTCTTTCTCCATCGATCGATTCGAGTCTGGATTTCTCCGTACAGATCGTGGTTCGATCTTGTGTGAAGATTCGAGATCAATTGGCGGATTTGGGTTTGGTGATGTGATTGGACTGGTGGTGGTTGGATTCTAGGGTTGAGGGAGTTGTTGGATTTTGTCTGGGAGTTTGTGTGGTGAAAGGTTAGGTTTTGGGGGGTGTGGAGGATTGGGGAATTGGTTTGGGTTTTGGATGTTTGAGTCGTGAGGGGTTATCCTCTGCGGTACCGTGGAGGATCCCCGTCGAAGAGGTTCCCAAATTTGGTGGTGTTAGCTTGAGTATATGTGATGAATTTGTGACAATTGTTGGGAAAATTGATGTGTTCTTATTTGGGAGTTGGGGATTGAAGTAGAGAGTTTCGGGAATTCGGTTTGTTTTACGCGAGGGGTGAATTCAGTGCGGCGTGTGGAGGAGTCTGATTGGGAGTGAGTGGTTTTGGTTGTGATTACCATTTGGGGGAGGGGGGGGGGGATGTTTGGTTCTAATGCGGATCCTAGCAGTGGGACGGTGCTGATTCCGACGCGTTTTGTCTGGCGTTATGGGGGTCGAAGGGTGTTCCTCATTGGTTCGTTTATGGGGTAATGACATTGTCTTGTTGTAGATTCTATTGACGATATGGTCATTTGTGATTTTAGTATTATGTATTGAGGTGTTGAACGGTGTTCAACTGGCAGGTGGTCGGAACACATTCCCATGTCTCCCATGGAGGGTTGCCCAACGGTGTTTCAAGTCATTTGTAATTTGACGCCAGGATATCATCAGGTCACAATCTTGTTTTCTGTAGTGGTTATCATACTTGGAACCTTGCCTTTGGGTTTCTTAGTTTCCTCTTTGATTCAATGAGGCGTAGGTACATTTGTTGGCCACTTAAATCAACGTCTTGGTGCATTAATGTTTTTCGCGCCGCTGTGCAGTTGGTGCATTTTACATTTGAGATACTATTTTGTTTACTCTAATTATGTCAGAACATTTAGTGCCTCTACTTGCCAAAAGAAGTTGAAAACCTATGCAGTAATGGCATGATAGAGATTCTGGTAGGTAGTTCTCTGTGTTAACCGTTGAAGTCATAGCAATGATCTGGAATTGTCAGAATTTCTCTATGATGGATGTGAACAAATAAAGAAGAACCATTGGCTGATTCAGCCATCAATTTCTGTGACTTTACGGTCTTCTTCATTTGGTTTTTACTATTTGCAATGACTTGGCAGTTGAAACTTGAAATCATAGAACGAGACACCAAGTTTGTGGGTTCTTCGGAAATTTGTCTAATCTTATCGAACAAATGGGAGTGCCATTGTTGTCCCTATATTGGTCTTTCTGATAAGTATCATCTTGTGCTGTTCTGTCATATATTTTTCAATTAAAACGTAGTTTCCCCTGTTAAATTACTGTATAAAGAATTACAGTATGACACTGTTATGTTGACAAAAGCTATTTTTGTTTTGAAGCGTGATTTGACTGGTGGTAACTGCTAAAATTATGCGACCGTGCTTTCAGTAGTGTTGAAATCTATGGGGTTTATTGATAGCTTTGATTTTATGAACTTGAGTGGAGTGTCTTAACTTTCCAAACTTGATAGGTTTTTTTTGGGGTGTCACTGAACCTCTGCTTGATATGCAGTTCAAGTTTAATGTTGATGGGGAGTGGCGCCATGATGAACATCAGAGTTTCGTCAGTGGAGGCTTCGGCATAGTGAACACTGTGTTTCTGGCCATGGACTCCGAACCACTGGTGCCTGTAATATTTACACCCGAAACTCCTGGCAGATCTAACATGAAGGTCGATGATACCTTTAATCCTAGGGTGAGAAACTTAGTACCCCGTTTCCTCGACTCTGTCTATCATCTTATTCTTATGGCATTTGCTTCCATGATGATGGTCTTATTAGTATTATAGTTGTTGCCGTCTTGTAGTTCCGAAATATTAAATTTGGTTGCACTTTGGAGACCATATCTCTTGATGCTGGATTTCTTTTGAATGCACAATTATCAACGTCCCCAACTTGTCTTCCTAGGATTCCTCCTTGACGCCGTTGTCACTATGACATTGGAAGCTGGCAAGCATTCAAAAAGTTGTAGGAATACCCCCTCTTGAAGGACTTCACTCCTTTTTAAAGTTTTTGTTGTTCACTAATGTATCATTTTGATTCCCACTCTTCCAAGTTTCAGTCAGGGCGGGTTGCTTAATTGTGGGAGCATTACTCAAGAATAATGTTACTACTTTAGCTAGTCGAGCATGTTGATGATCAGGCACTTAATAGTTTTACTTGGAAGTTGAGAGCATTTATTTAGACATCTATTTTCTTCACCTTACCATTTCAGTGGTTAATTGATTGTACTTGCTAGACATTTTATAGTGTTCCGGATATCCCGAAATCTTGAATGGCATACCTTTTCTTTTCGCTTTTTATCCAGACATATATAGCATGAACTGGCAGTAATATCTGCTGCAATCAACATGTGGTCTGTTTCTCTAAAATTTCAAGTTCTCTTTCTTGTTTCCCCTCCCAATATGCTCTCGTTCTTTGTTGATGCAGGGGAGGTCAGATGTCATCTTGTCTGAGGCAGCTTCAATAATTACCGAGGCTGATATAGAGGTCTCTCGCCATAGGATATCTGTCTTTTTATTACAACATACAACATACGAATTGCTTCCAGAGTCCGGCAAGGTCTGACTTATTCACCTTTTATATTGCAAATTTCTGTCTTGAATTACTTTCAGCATTAGGCTCGCTAACGCATGGTGAACCCACTATGCAGGTTGTTGCTTTGGATGTCAGTTTACCTGTTAAACAAGCATTTCATATCCTTTATGAACAGGTACCTGTTATCATTAACTTTCTTACTGCTATTGTTATGTTATCATTAACTTTCTTACTGCCAATGTGATGTTAGATATCATACTGTCCTCCCTGTAGAAGATGTGGTATACTAAGCTTATCAACAATGACCTGGCATACTAACTATGCTAAAAATAGTTATGAAGTCATCACTGTAAGCCTAGTGTAAAAAAAGGGTCGAAAAAGCCCGGCTCTGTGTGGAATCATTGCTGTCTTCTTTGGTTGATTCCCTTGCTGTTTTACAGTTGTACTAATATGCTTTTATTGTATTGCATTATCTCTTCTGCTCTGGTTAATTCTTAAATCCGGTGGTACCATTTTACTATGGTGGTTTTGTTTCTGTACGCCATGGTTGGTCGAGGGACACACAATTATTGTTTTCTGCTAAGGATGGCTATCCGTTTTCATCCCGTGGTCTTTTAATCCACTTAATACTTCCCTGAGCGATGTTCTTTCTTCTGTTTCTTATTCCGGTGGTGGTTCTATTCTGCTTTTGTATATTTTCTTAGTAAAAGCTGGTAATAGTATCCTTTTTCCTGCTGTGAGTTAAAGGTTTGTTTCTTTTGCCATTACTTCAGGGGATTCCTGTTGCTCCACTTTGGGATTTTGACAAGGGCAACTTTGTTGGAGTGTTAAGTGCAATTGATTTCATATTGATATTGCGAGAGGTTAGTAAAACAGACTCGATTTGCTTCAAAACTTCATACTACTGAATCACGGTGATAGGTTTTACGATTCCTTAATTTGTTTCCTTTTTCAAGCAGAAACAACAGATTGCGTTTGTTGTTGTTGTTGTTGTGGTTTTTTCCCCCCACTCAAAGTGAGAGACTTCATTGCAACTTGAGAATTTAGACATCATCCAACCAAACTAGCCATATTTGGAATCATCACTTTCCACCAATATACCTTAGAAGTATTTGTTTGCCAAGCATCAACCGTTATACTGTATGATGTTCTTTAAACTGTATACAAAATGTGAAAAAATTGATTAATGGATGGGTGTTCCTTGGATTGAGGAGAAACCTAGAATGACTGCGGGTGATGTGGCAACAACCTTTGCTCAGTTATCCAGGATATTAATGTAATTATTTTCATTGTAAGCTATATCATGACCTTGTTATTGAATTTTGATCTACTGTGCTGTTCTGAGCTTTTTTATTATATGGTGATTTTTTATTATAGAATCAGTGAAACTTTTGATGAATTGTATGTATAAGGGGTGATGAGCAAAAGGTCGGGTTTACGTAACTTTTTATGTATTACTATCAGGCTTAGTGTTATCACTGATATTTGAAATCCTGCCTGGAGTTTGTAAAATAGTCGAGAATTCAGTTTGCAGTCAAGAGATGCTCCTCTGTATGTTCTGAAGTTAATTTATTTCAGGGGAACTAAAGTGAATATTGGGGGGATCGATAAAACAACCCTGAATTTACGTAAAAAGTTATTACAATACGGTCCAATTATCAAAAAAATTCATAATCTATAATTTTTTTTGCAAGAATTTATAATCTATAATTTGTAACAAATAAACAGATCTTCAAAGACAAACATCAACTTTAAGCCCTGTAAGAAATTGATTTGTTTTTATTCTAGCTGAAAGTTTGTTAAAGCTTCCATTGCTGGTTTCCATAGTTGCTGTCCTGCTAATCGTGAACTGGGGCCATTATCGGGCTACACTTAGAGTTGGATATCTAGTCTTCTTGTGCTAGGTTGGAGAATCATGAGAGTAAGAATAGGTGATAGGTTGAACTTATTACTTGACTCGCCTATTTCCTTTAAGTAATGAATTTCCACTTCCTTGGATGAGAATATAGTTTTTCTCTTATGTATTGACGGTGGTAGGGTTGCAGAGGTTGCCAGCTGCAACCTGTTACTGTTTTGAACTGGTTCTTGAAAGGTTACTGTTTCAAACTAAAAATGTTACTCTTCATTTCCAGCTTGGAAACCATGGATCAAATTTGACAGAGGAAGAGCTCGAGACTCATACTATTTTAGCTTGGAAAGATGGCAAATCACGCATGCTGGGACAAATTGACGGCAATGGAGGCTTTTATCCCAGGGGGCTTGTTCATGTATGTGTATCAACTGCTATTTCTGAAACTGAGAATGAGCTGTCTGGGGCGATGCCATTTTTTCCTTTTCCCCTTTCCCTTTCCCTTTTTCTTTTCCTTTATCTTTATCTTTTCCTTTTTTTAATTAGCGTACGTTTTTGTTTTAAATGTTTTCTTGATTGGTGATGCTAGAGTTCCCTGTATTATGCAGGCTGGGCCATATGATTCGTTGAGAGACGTGGCTTTGAAAATCTTGCAAAAAAAGGTCTCCACCATTCCAATTGTTCATTCTTCTTCGCCAGATGGTTCTTTCCCGCAACTGCTTCATCTTGCATCTCTCTCTGGCATTTTGAAATGTGAGTTTTTCATCTGTTCGTAAGCAATTGAAAAATCCTCAGATGTGTGATATTTTTCTTTCCCCCACCCTAATCTGACGGGATCTACTCTCACTACTAACTTCCAGCACTTATAGCTGTTGCTACTTATCATAATTATTATTTTTCAGGTATTTGTAGGCATTTCAAGTATTCTAGCAGTTCTTTACCCATTCTTCAAAAACCAATTTGTTCAATTCCTCTGGGTACATGGGTACCTAGAATTTGGGAATCTGGTTCTCGGCCCTTGGCAATGTTGCGACAGAATGCCTCTCTAAGTGCGGCCTTGTCTTTGTTAGTAGAAGGTGATTGTCCTTCCTAGCTCTCTTAATGAGGGTTTTCTGTTTAATTCTGCTTGTATCATAGCTCTCTTATTCTATGTATGTCTTAGAACATTGTTATTCATAGTTACACTAGACTGATATAGTAATAAAGAAGCTCCCGCGTCCTTGAAAGGAAAAAGATGAAGTTGTCTTCTATGTAGTTCTTGAATTTGGATATTTGTTCATTGTGTTTCCACGAAGTACTCTAGCTTTTTCTGTGCCTAGTTACTGGATGCGTGGGAGTTGTATCATCCATGTAGCACACCTCAACTTATGGAGTTTTACACTCTTATTGCAGCCGATGTCAGTGCAATACCTATTGTTGATGATGGTAACTCATTGATTGATGTATATTCTCGGAGGTAGGTAGTTCGGCATTATGCTTAGAATGATTGTGAGACTATTAGACTGATGTCCTCCCCTGTCTTGTCTTACCTTGTCGGGATTTTCTCTTGTTCAGTGACATAACATCTTTGGCAAAGGATAAAGCATATGCACAGATCCGCCTAGAAGAAATGAGCATGCATCAGGTAACTGTTAAGTTGGTCCTATACTTCCTTTTGTGGTTACTAAATGTTGCTTGACTCACTAGTCATTAGATCTGAGTTGCTATGTCCAGCATCTGTCAGTGCCATTAATGTCTTCTTTATCCTTCATGAACTTGCAGGCGCTTCAACTGGGACAAAATGGCAATTCTTCTGCTATGTACAACGCACAAAGATGTCAGATGTGCTTGGCATCTGATAGTCTCCATTCTGTTATGGAGAAGCTAACAAATCCTGGTACGTCTTAGCATCTGTGCAATGCTGAAAGTGCTCCTATGACATTGGTTTGTACTTAAATCTTGGTTTGTACTTTTGAGCACATCAGAGGTCAGGAGGATTGTGATCGTGGAGTCTGGAAGCAGGCGTGTCGAGGGGATCATCACGCTGAGTGACGTGTTCAGATTCCTGCTCGGCTAGGCATCATCCTTCACCTGAAAGACCGCTACATTCCAGCTCAGATGATTGTCACGCGATCGTTCCTCATCCGATATGCTTTATTCCCTGTTGTGATAGACACCATTGTTAGTTCCCTAGGCTTTGACGACGGGATGTGCCTCGTCCCTTCGACCCTCCATTATTTTTAGGATACCGAGGAAGAACAAGTGAATTTCATGGGAAAAGAAAAGCATATCTGTAAATTGAGAGATTGTTCAAACATTTCCCCCCTTCTAATGTCCTAATTTGTTTTGCTCGAAAGAGAGCTGTTGCTACGGCTGATAACAGGGATGGCGGCGACACTATACAGGGTGAAGCTCTCGGTTCAAACGTGTAATTAGCTATCATTTTCTAAGCAACTGATGCGTAGCTACCTTTTTTTTCTTCCCTCCATTCGTTCTGTTGGATGGGAGCTGCTGGCGACCCACATTTTTTTTTCGATTTCATATTTGTAAATTCCTTCTTAGCTTGCAAATCGTCGTGATTTGAACTTCTATGTTTATAATGAATGTGTTTTTTGCAACCAATGAATGTGCTTCCGAGAATGACTACCAAGGCAGAAGAAATAATATTGCCTTTAATTTGAAGTCACAGTTTTGTGACTCGTAATGATGACGACTCGATATGGAACCCAAAGTGGTGCCGTGTAACATGAGCTCTAAAAGACAAGAAAAGCGCAACTTCGTGCATAAAATGACCCGTTCGATGAAATCAAGGGAAAAAGGGATGTATTGAGGAGAGCAATCGACCAGAGCTCATTTGAGCTTAGCTGTTTTTTTGCACACATCAAGGGGTAATGATCCCTTGCAAAAGAAAAGAATCAAGTTCGTAAAGTAAAGCTTTCAGGTAGTTAAATAAAAGCCGGTAAACAAAA
Source organism: Drosera capensis (assembly GCA_001925005.1). NCBI lineage: Eukaryota > Viridiplantae > Streptophyta > Magnoliopsida > Caryophyllales > Droseraceae > Drosera > Drosera capensis. The sequence goes on from LIEC01011935.1 coordinate 67,209, forward strand.
GCACGCTCGGCCAGATGTGGTAGCTAGGCACTTCATGAAGCAACCGTTGCATTGGGAGAAAGCTCATCACCTCTGCCAGGAATTGTGCATGATTTTCGTCGATTAGAACACGGGGATGTGTCGAGACCACAAGCAAGGGGCCATCTTTTGTGCTAAATGCATTCCTCCGTATGCATACCATCCACCCAAGCTTACGCAGAAGCAAGCAAGGCCTTCATGGGGCGGGGCGTTACACATTGCGTTCTGAACCCTCGTCGCCAGTGTCTCAGTCCGTATCTGACCAATGATGGTTCATTCCTCGGCGTTCATTGCGACTTCCTTGCCGCCCAGGCCCACCGAAGCTCCGCTTATTTTGACTACTTTGACCGCTCCTTTGCCTGCCATACTCATCTCTCATTGATTCCCTCCTGTTTCCATGAGATCCACCAAAGTTCTGCGCATCACGAACTTTCCCGCTCCTCATCTGCCTGGCTCCATAGTCATCGCCTATGGATCCCATACCATTTCCATAAGACCCCCGGGATTGGCGGCCAAAACCACTACTTCGGTCAGCTCTCCTAACGGATCTCCCGGAATCAAAATCATCTCGGTAGTTAGATGCACGCCCTCCTCTCCTATTGCCACGAGATGATGCATCAAAATCATCATCTAGATCGTCGAATCCATACCCTCCTCTCCTATTGCCACGAGATGATGACCTACTGAAAACATCATCTCGGTCGTCGAATCCACGCCTTCCTCTCCTAATGCCACAAGAGGATGACACGTCGAAGTCATTAGATTCTGACAACCGAGGCCCTCCACGAGCATCTCTTCCTCGTCCAGAACTCCTTTCACCAGAACCTCTGCTCCTGTCGCTCCTCCCACCTTTTAAAAACCCATCACCAATATCATCCTCAGATTGTGATCCATTGTTGGCCCGAGATCCTCTTCTTGAATCATTTTCGAAACCCCTTCCATTAGATCTCTTTCCACCACACCCTCCTTTGAAAATGCCATCATCATCAGAACAAACGCCTCTTGATGGACGGCATGAGCCTCTATCCCTCTGCCAGGAATCAGTAAAACGAGAGGATTTTGAGTGGGGCTGAATGAGAAGATCATCATCAGAATCATTCCCCAGATCATCTTCTGATCTAGATGGAACGCCCCTTCTAGACGCTCGCGCACCATGGGTCGGCACATCTATCTCACCATCCGAGTCTGAATCTCTTTCAACATCCGAGAAGCGAATGGAAGACGAATCCTGTCTTTCATTTCTGTTTTGGTTATCTATCTCATAGCTACCAATGTCATCATCATCTTCATCATCAAAATCATCAAACCCTGTTCCATGGTTCCTTTGACCATTGCTTGAAAACCCCTTATCCCAACTTTGGCCGGGTGGCATTCTGCTCGTAGAATACAAATCTTCTTCGAGCCCTCTTGCATTTTGCGCTTCAGCATGGTTACCTGGAATACGGCCATGAGAATCTGCATGCTCAAACGCTGCAACATCTGCCCCGTCTGATTCATCATCATCAAAATCGAAATTCCAGGCATCAGAAACATCTGGCCTTCTGGTTAAACTCCCCGGCCCTGGCCTCATATTTGGTGACTCCTGTCTCGGTTGTGTCTGACTCACCGTATATTCATCAGGAGGCCGCTTATGCTCACAGTGGAAACAACTCATATTTCGTCGGTAGTTTAAAAAGTTGCATCTGTGGATCAACAAATTAAGATAACGGAGGTAAACAAAATAAAGAAGTGATTTCACATATGAATAAACCATTGCAATGAACTTACTTGGGGCATTCCCATTCTCCTTGAAGCAACTGCCTCTTTGGACGCTTTGCATCACATTGCAAGCAAATTAGATTCTTCGCAAAATTCATGAAATTACACCTGGGAACAGCAAGAACAATCATCAGAAGCTATTGACAAACTCTTAAATCACGTACTCAAATGCGGAGCTATTTTCACGCAGTAGACTTGCTAAGCTGATACTTATAAAAGGAAGAGGGCAACGTGAACCTGCAAACAATAGAATAGATACATACTTTGTACACAACCAATCCCCTTTCTTCATCTCTATATCATCTCGTCCAACCCGTTTCTTGGGAGGAGGTGGAGGTTGCTTCACTTTTGGTGGGCGTTTCACGATTACTGGAGGCGGAAGATTAGGATCAATGGGAACTGAACTCAACTTCGTAATCTCATAGAGTAATTTACGAATGACAGCTTTAACCGATTTTTGTTTCATCATGGACTTATTGGTAACCGATCCATTGATAGGATCAAAACCATAAGTCATCAAGACACGCACGATGTCTATAGTCCGTGCTTCATCCTCCTTATTCGTCAGCAAATATGCCTTTTCACATGAGGACCTCAGACTGCAGGAACTACAAACCTGAAACAATGCATGAAAATCACTTGTCAAACTAAAATCATCAAAAATCTAAAAACTAACTGCTCCAGGCAAACTATAAAATGCCAAAACCTAATGATAAGAGTGTATCAAGCAGCAGGATACTTAATTCTAGGCGATGTGCAAGCAACATACTACAAACATGACTGCAATAAGCTTTATACACAATTACTTATCAAGAGGGAAAAATATTTCAGCTTAAAAGGCCTGAAAGCTCATGGAATGCTTGAAGCTCGCATTTCCATAGCTCGCAGGGGCTGCTAATGACACTGGTCCAATTACACAAAACTAATGTCACTATTGAGCACGCAAAATGCAGAGGCTAATTAGACCGATACTAAAGACGGTAGGAGCGTGTGGGAGAAGCATAAGATAAGCGGATTAGAGCTCCCTTGAAGTCCAGTATAAGTTGGGGGGGGGGGGGGGGAATCTCAACATCATTATCTAATCAGAAAAACATAGTAACCAGGAACCATGAAACAAATAATTTTGGTAATAGAACTTACATCTCCTTCATCAAGATGTACGAGCTTCCTCAGCAGTTTTGCAGAGAAGACGACCCTCGTATCTGCATTTGGACATCCGTATCCGACCAAAACCTGAATATCCTGTCTTGACAGGGACCTGAAATCAATTTCCACTGAAGCTAATAAAATGAACCAGAGAAATACTTTTCCCTAATGTAAGTTTCCCCGTGCCACAGCAAATGCAAAAGCAAAAATACAAGAGTAAAGCTCATAAACGCCCATAATTCAAATGAAAGTTACAATTTTGGTTAATTTGGCTAGTGAATCCCCGCTTCACCAGGAGGAGAGGAGGAGACTCCATAAGTGATGAGAATTTGGTCCGTGACAATGTTCACAAATCATAAGACTATGGGACATTCTCATTATGGCTCAATATTGTCACCTCAGTTATCTTCCTTCATTCGTAGTGACAAAAGCACGACACCTAACCCACATCCCCACACTCCCTCGCCTCTCTTTCCCTTATCCTCAAGGGCATAAGTATAATGTCAATCACAAAAGCATGCACGTAGCATATTCCTAAGATTGATCATGGAATCACATATGAAACAAAATGGTAACCTTTCACCCATGCGGGTTCACTTAGGAATCATACAACATTATAAAAAGTAGTACATTCAAGCAAATTCATGGATTTAAAAAATGCAACAAGCCAAAGAAGATCAAAACCAAATCTACCTCAGAATATCAAACCGATCCTTCCCGAAATTCAACACTGCGGTCTGAACCGTCCTGAAATCCCTAGTGAAATCCAACCCTTCCTCCACAATCTCACTCATATCAAACTCCCTACCACCACTGCCCAACCCCTCAATCATCCCATCCTCATCCTTCCTCCTCACGTCAAAGTAGTTCTGATGCACCAACCTCTCCATGAATCCAACCCATTCCAGCCACGGATGTGCCAACTCCACCTCCCTCTTCATTAACCCTAATCCTGATTCTCCCTTCCTCTCCACCCTACCCATTTCCTCCCCTAACCCATCAAAATTCCTCACATCCCCATCAAAACTCTCCACACTCCCATCAAATTTCTTCTCACTCCCATCAAAATTCTGATCTTGCCCACCAAACCCTGATCCCAATTCTCCGCCCTTCTCAACTGGGTCACCACCATTTCCACTGATCTCCTTATACTTCTTCGATTCCCGCCACGCCTTGATCCGCTGCAACGCCTCGTCCTTCTCGGCCCGTTCTTTCTCGATCTTGTCTATATGTTCGAACACGAAGCTGAGTCTGGCCGAGAGATCAGAGGGTTTAGGTTGAGGTGGTGTGTGTTCGGAGATGGTGCGAATTGGGGATGAAGAAACGGATGAGAGGGTTCTGGTGAGGACGAGGAGATGGGTTGAGGAGAGGTGGCGGCAATGGTGGCGGAGGAGGAGGAGATGAGAGGAAGCCATTGGAGAGAGCAAAACCCCTTTGCTTCATAAACCCTTTGACGAGTTTGGGGAGAAAGAGCAGAATAGAAAGGGGTAAACTATCTAAGAAAATTTCAGCCATCGTATATTGATTGCATCTTTATACTGCTCCTATATCGATTTATTTCATATTATTTATAATATTTTTATATTTTATAAGATATAATATGATTAACAATTAAAAAATAAATTATAGATTATAGATGAATTATATAATATGTTTTCATACTGTGATTATAGATTATAGTTGAAAAAAGCTCAATGCCTTTACTGCCCGAATCAAGGACTTTCCCCTGCACACTTATTCGTTCTATTCCAAAGCCACAATTGAAAGCCGTACTTGTTTCATTACGATAAAATAAATTTTATAAACAACAAGGACATAATCCATGATCGTATAAATCGATGAATATAAACAAGAAATAACTCATAATCCAACTTTGTAAAATTACGAGCTATATAAAATATGTTATTTATATTTTTTAATTGAGACCATTTATAAGATCGAAAATTATAGTTTACTGAGTATACTAACCCTATTTTCATAACTTTATTCACCGTCATATCGAAAAAAAATTTGAAGATGACAATTCAGATTTGTTTCCATGTATCATCCAATTTCTCTAAAACCAAGTTCCTTGTATCATCTGTGAAAAAGTATATCTTCAACATCAATCATCTTCATTCCTATATCTAATATCAGAATGAAATCAATATAATCTTTGAATGATTGATTTTACGGATTTCACAATCCTCATCCACTACTTCTTCCCCCATTTACTTAGCCGTTAAGTTCGCTAGTTGAATTAATCATTAATCGCACTTGCGCGACTAACTCCTTCGGACCCACCCTCGGCTCCTTTTCTTGCTTGATTTATTGATTCAAAGGACTCTCATTTATATTTATATACACAATTTGAAGTCTAGTTTGTTACAAGACGTGTAAGCGAGATTTTCAAATATGTGTAAGTCAAGCTGCAGAAAAGCACTAGAATCGCTCTTAGCGCATGTCTTCTCTCATGCACCACAAATCTCGCCCCTTGGGTCTCTCACGATAGATCTCCTGCGCGCAATCCTTTGGTTGCTCCTCGCCACATTAACAGTAAGAGAACATTATTTGCAATTTTAATTATTATATTATGCATTATCCCTATAATTACTGAATGTATTTAATGTAAGACATAAATTGTAAAAATGTTAAAATGAAAATGGAAAGATATTTTTGCCATGAATTTAATTTCTCACGAAGTTTTCTCATCCTTGAAAAAAAAAATTTAGGGAGGAAATGAGCTTCATTTTTCTTCTCAATTTTCTTCTTTCTTTCCTCAAAAAATTCACAAGCACGCTTTATGAGAGAAAATGACCAATATTCTTTTTTTTCTTTTTTTTTTCCTAATGAAAACTCATATTAAAAAAAAGGGAATTTATGATTAACAATATACAAAGTATGTATTATTAATCACATTCAATGACGAACATGTTTTTAAAACTGTTTTTGCTTTTTAAAATTTTATAATAATTTAATTTTCATTATCTATTAATCCCTAACAATATATAATATTAATATTATATTCTTTTTGTCCAAACTCATAAGCATGTTTATGAAAAAATTTCTTTCAAAGAAGAAAAAAAGGAAAAGGAGAAATATGTTTTGAGTTTTTAATGTGAAGAAAGGAAGATAAATGAGAAAAAAAACATGAAGTTTATTTTTCTACCTAAATTTTCTTCGCAAGGATAAAAGATTGGGGGAGAAATAAAATTTGATTAAAAAATCTTTATGTTTATATTACTACTCTCTTCACCGCCCATATCTTACATTAAATGTATCATGTACGATGATTCTAGAAAAAATATATATTTTTATTCATATTATATATATTATCATTAAATTATGAAAATAGATATTTATCCCCCCTTGCTCGTGAGGACATGTGCAAAAGTTCATCAATCCGTCAAGTTAATGGAATCTCTCTATTTTATCCGTCCAAGTTTCCCTATTTTAATTGCCCATTTTACCCCTAAAAACATACTATGGCTATGGAACTATTTTCCCACACCACTCCAATCTCATTCTTCCTCGCATGACCATCCCCCCAATTTCGTCATTTCATCTTCTTTCTCCTCGTTTCTCCATTCACGATTAAAAACTCAACTCGATTTCTTCATCTTCACCACAGTCAATTTTAATGTTTTAACATACAAACACTACAAAATTAATTCATCAAAAATTTATAATTTCATGATGAATTCCAACCTCATTGCTCCCATCGAAACTCAATGTGGAGATCGAAACCACTCTTTTTCCTCCTATCAAACTATACAACACAGCTCTATTTTTTCCTTGAACAATGAATTTGGTTTGCCATTTTCTTTTATCAACGACATCGTTCTCCACCACCAAAACATCAAACCCACTGCTTCAATAAACGCGATTGGATCTCTAGTTCTTGCCAATCGAGGACATTGGTGATCGACGTCGGTGGCGACAGAGGGCATGCCAGAGCATTTGCATTGGATCATGTAAAATAGATAAGTCATATATTTTAGAGCACTTGCATTGATCTAGTAAAATGGATAAATTATATATTTTAGAGCATTGCATTGGATTATGTAAAAATAATTTTTTTTAAAAGAATAAAAATAAAGTGATGATAGGATGAAAAGTTAAAATGATATTGAAAAAATATATGAAATGTGTATTAAATTGTAAAAATTATAATATGAGAGTGAAAAATTCGATACAATTATATATTGTTGTAATATTTTTTATGTCAATTTATTATATTATTATATATAATAAACAATGAAAAACAGAGAAGGAAAAAAAATAGAGATTTTGATACAAGTGTTCTTAGATAACCAAAAAGAAAAATTAGACAAAAATCGCACTGTTGATAATTATTAACAGTGAGTTGATAATTTTGTTGGGTGCAAGTTAGGATCACGCTGTTGGGAATCCAACACCACCGGTACATTTGGGATTGCATAATTGTATAAAGGTTTATTTGATGATTTAAGATTTATTTTTTAATTGATATAGTTTTTATGGGTTATTTTTACTAAATTTTTTATATATTTTATTAAAAAAAATTTGGTTGATATTTTTTTAATAGGGTTAATTTTTTTCAGATTTTTTAAAGTGAATTAATAAGTTCAAAACACAATGTTATACATCCAAGACCAATAGTGAGAGTGGGGTATTTTGGTAAAAAAAATAAATAAAATATCTTGAAAATGTCAAAATTTATCTTGATAATAACAATATCGTTTTTAATTTAAAAAAACAATAAAAAAGAACAGCATGGTGCTGTTGGATCGCCGACAACAATTGAGGATCCAAGTTCTGACAATAATGTACATATCTAATTGGTTGCCCGCTAGTCTCTAATCATATGCCATAAATCAGATAAGAGGTAGAGTACCTATTTAATTTTTGTTATGTAATTTGCTGATCATTTGACATAATAACATGATAGAATCATACATACTGTGTAACTGTAGTTTATATATATTGATCCCTCGTCCGCCCCATAGAAATTCAGAACCAACTTGATTCACATCGAGTATTTAGCGTGTACGTGTTTTACAAATGGTCCGTAAAATCTTTTCCATCTCGTTTTGCAAGTAGTAATTAAAACAATTTGTTGTCGAACGTTTATTGTGCCCGCTTAAATAAATCTCTCTTTCAATATTTTATTAGTTAAAAGACAAATAGAAAGTTAAAAAAATATTTTTGGGATCCCTAAATCAATAATCAAAATTGATTTTGTTTAACCAATTAGTTAAAGAATCTTTAATTTTTTTATCCTTAATATTTTACACTATATTATACTATTTTTAATAACGAGAATTAATACAACACATATGTCAAGTTATTTTGGTTTAATCCGAACTTTGACTATTCCAATATGGCTATCTTGTTAGAGTCTATATCTCTATTTTTCAATTTCTTTTTCTTTCTCGTTGGTATTTCGAAGAAGCGTATAAAACATGACTCGTCATGAGGAACGTATGGATTTCAGCTGTGACAACCCTCATGCACAAGCTGTCAGACTTACACTAGCTGAATATCTTGAAGAAATTCATATCTTAATCAAATCTCCACGAGCAAAGATCATACATGAGGAATCCGAATCTTACACATTGACATATAGAAGTAGCAGCGCCGAGTTCGCAAGCGACGCAGCTTCATTTCATGTACGGTTACAACAACAACATTGGAATCGAAGTACAGTATTTGTCTACATATTTGCTTCATATCATTGGCAGTATCTAAATTCTATATACATGCAACAGAAGCATGCCCCTGAACTTCTGCATAACCACAGAAGAGATCACCCTAGTCACGACGAGAAAGGTGAAGTTGGAATAACCTTTCCAGTTTCGATTGAAAAATGTGTTCCAATGAGCAGCCCATGCCATTGCACTCTTCAAGGTCAGGCCATATTCGTGTTCCTTTCCCATGTAAGGTCTTGTGAGAACTCCGAGAGAGCCGCCCTAGGATCACCATCAGAGATGGATAGATAGTACTCGGCTGTTCCATCATCAGCCCGCATGCTTCTTCTAAGAGATTCGATTATCCGCTTCTTACCCTGATCGGAACTAACCCTAGTTGTTGAACCATTGAGCTTCCTCTCAGGACCGCCTTCAAGGTACAAGACAGCAACTTCTCTCTTGGCATATTTATCCAGTTCGATGTAGCAAGTGCTGTTGATAAGGAGGTCTGGGTTTCCAATAGGGACGAGCAGCCTTTCCCGCGAGTGAATGCCGTGATCGCTCATCATGTTGTTCAAGCGTTTAATGTCCATAACCTGAACATACAGTAGACAGAGGAGATCAGTGCAGATGTTTCTGAAGTGCAAGTGGTACAAACGATGACTAAATAGAAGCGCATTGATTAAAAGAAGCAGAAAAAAAGGGCATCCAACACTACGAAGGTGTGAACCCATCACTACTCCGAGGAGAACTTGTAAGATATATGTGTACTTAATTTCAGCTGTTTTTTGTTAGCAGTTCTTACAAGTTCAAGCACCATCTTTTGCTTCAAGGAAGCCATAAACAGAACAGTGGACTAATCCTCTAGTCCATCAAAAACACATCTAAGTCGCAATACAGATCAACAAGAACCCCTCTCCAAACACAATTTCGCCCATCTCACGGATAGGACTTTGGATTCGCGGTTAGTAAGTAGTTTCTTTGTTTATAAATGTTAGTTTCTTTGTTTATAAATGTGCGTTAGTCACGATTTCATTGCAGTTGAGTCATGTTCGGGATCACCTTATCGCACATCTCTAGTAGGATGCAACATTAACATTGCTGCGCTAATGTGTCAAGTCGTGTTTCAAATTCATACCGACCAATGCTAACTAGCCTCGGGCGATAAAATCGCGACATTGACGTGTCAACACCGGACACACCTTGGCCCGATCCTAACACCAAATTCACAGTTAATTATCCATAAAACCACACTCGAAATCGATTACACAAGACATCTATCCACATAATCTCCAATCAAAATCGACAACGAATCAATCCGATCAAAACCTGCACATCATATTTCACCGCGAGTCCCGCAACACTATCCCCGTCCCTTAGTCTATGCGAGATCGCGAACTTCTCCAACCCGCTCTCCCTCCAAAATCCTCCCGAGCTCGGAATCCCGATCACTTCCCTCAACCTCCACGGCGCCTTGAACGCCGCCGCCACCACATCCCGATCGGAGGCGATCGCGTGCCACATGCGGCATACGCAGGCGGCGCGTGCTAGGTCGGGGAGTGAGAGAGCGGTGAAGATGAGGCGGAGGATGTCGGCGGTGGTTAGGGCCGCGGCCGCGGGGATCGGACTCATCGCCGGCGGCGGCGAAATAGAAAAAAAAAATGTTTTTTTTTTGTTGTGTTTTGTGTGTTGCGTATGTTTTGAGATTTTGTGTTTGGGGATTTTGTGTTTTGAGAATTGTGGGTTGGAAACTTGTTTTGAAAGTTGTATGGTTTTTTGAGAGGTTTGTGTGGTCCTGATTTGGTCGTTTAAGTTTGATAAAATGACGAGATTCCGTGCGTAATCTCAAGGGAAAAATGTTTCATGGATGATTGCAAAGTTGATTGTTTTTTTATATTTTTTCAGATGCTTGTTGATATTTTTTTAGGAAATTGATAAAAATCAAAATCCAAAATACATTGTGAGAGGACGATTTTTTTGTCCAAAAACATATTGTGGGAGTGTTACCTTATATATATCAAATTCGACCTTAGAAAAATATATCTCCCTTTTTTTAAGGTGTCTTCCGCCCATACTATTTTGATGCATTCTTTGCTAGATTTGGTTTGCATTTTCCTTAAACAGGGAAAAAATCATTGACAATAGTTTTGATCTTATCATGTAACCTATGATCCAACAGTAAAACAAGACGGAACAAAACCAAAACACCATCGCGCAATGATCACAGAATGTTGAACGAAGTACACTGAAAGATAACACTGCTCGAGGTTTTACCAAGCTTTCTAGAATATCAGTACAAGGAAAAACTCAAGACGGATCACCCAACACATAGAGATCTTACAATTGAAACATGATCTCCTAGAACTCAGAATCATATTACACATACAAGCGAATTACAAAATGTAGAATTACAGCTCCATTGCTTCCGGAAACTACAAGGTGTGGCGACAATGACATGATCGAAAGAGCGGAGGTTTCGCTTCCATAGAATATGATCTCCTTGCCAGGAACCACATTTTTACAGGTTACATCAGAATTAGAGGGCATCAGATTCCCCATTCCTCACCCAGGCCATACGAATCCATGTAGCTTCCATGAGCATGAATATGGGGGTGGTCATGATGATCTTCGATTTCTGCTCCGTCAGGAATTTTTTGGGTATAATCTGGCAAAGGTTCTTCTTCTACCTGTTTGATGGTTTTAGGTAGTGATGCCACGAAGCTGACGATATGCTGAGCTATCTCAAGTGAAGCATCTCCCTGCAGAAACATCAAAATCAACTCCATCATATATATATTTTTTTGTGCCAAAAGAATATGACGAAAATCTCGGGTCAAGTGTCAATAGTTCAGGAAGAGGAAGACTAATGGTGATGGTTGGGGTTAAGGATAGTCATACCAGCTTGGGCTAGCTAGCAGAGGCATAGTTTTGCAAAATCAGCTAGCTGGCAGAGGCATAGTTTTGCAAAATCGTGGAGGTAAAAAAGGAACGGAAATGACACATACAAAACAAAATACGGCGTATCCAAAGTTTAATATCGAATTGCTCTGAATCAATCAATCCCCATGTAACTATGAGATATCACAAGGTATCAGTGCATTCTCCTGAGGAAACTCGAGATGAAAACTAGCCATATTCATGAAACTACAAGGATAAGCACAAGAGGATTTCTCAAAGTTGATAGACAGTAAATCACAAATCTAAGCTCGAGCTTCTTGCATGCTAATTTCCTTATCAAGCATCTTATTTCAAGCATGCAAAATATTCAGTAAAACTGTCAGAGGTTTCCACTCCAGCCGAGATAAAAATTGTATAGCCTAGTTCCAATTTTCTACCCTAGAGCTCTCTCAGTATGACGAGACTTGCTTTATTCGACAGCCCATATCAATGGAACATAACCGACTTCCTACTTTAAGTTTCCATGAGAAATTTGTTTGGACGGAGTCAGACACAACCTCAAATCTACGCAACAAAGATCATAGACAATTATCCTCAATTACAGTTTGGCAGATAATAAAGCAGATGACCAATGGAAAAAGTAGAGATTTGAAGGCAAGTGACTAACCACAGGCCATCTTCCCCCGGAGTGTGTAACTGACTTAGCTCCAGGAATAACCTGAGCAACCTGTTTGCCTTCCTCGCTCCATTCTTCTGACACACCACTTGACCAAACCACTTGGATTGGGATACCCTTAATCGCATCGGAACTAGCCCAATCGGCCAACTCAAAGCTATAATTCAACCTCCTCCCCATCCCAACGATCGCCCGTCTCCCATCACCATTCTTCATACCAGTTCTATGAGCCTCAACATCCATACTTTCAGTCGACTTAGAGCAACACGAATCAATCAACCTCCCAAACACGAAATCGAACCCCAAAACAACCTCACGAACCACAGGCACTTCAAACACCCACAATGGCAACGCCGCTCCTCTAGGCTCACTGTCAACAAGAGTCACACTCCTCACCAATCCAGCATTCTCCAACACCCAATTTGCACTTATCAACAACGCCGAATCATGTAACACCAAATGCACAGGCGCCAACCCTAGTGAATCCACGACTTGCCCCAACGCCCTCCCGATCTCCTCTGCGCCCCACTCCAACGCCACGAATCTCTTCCTAGTTAAAACCCTAGCCGCCTTCACCTCCTCTTCCACCGAAAAATGCCCGTGTTCAATCAGATTATCGAAACCCCAGAACAAACCCTTCTCTCTAATGTCATCATACACATCAACGAACTTCCCAAAAACCCCACCAAAACCCTCCCTCTCACCCTCACTCTCCACTACCTTATCAGAAAACCCTGAACCAGGCAAGTCAATGGCAACACCCAAAACCCCATTTGCACCCAAATAATCCACAAGATCCCTAAACGTGAATGAACTGCACCCCAACCCATGAACAATAACCACATTCTCCGATCCCCGCCGCCCGTTCGAGTACGTGAACACCTCGATCGGGGACTCATTAGGGTTTATCTGTACCTTCACCACCCGACCCTTTGAGTAATGGGTCCTGAGGCTACTGGGTAGTGTTAGAAACTGAGATTTGGGGTCTGAGGGTGTTGTTAAAGGAGATATGAGGACGAAGAGGAGTGTTAATAGTGAGACTGTGAGTGTGAAATGGAACCAGAAAGTGAATGGGTTAGGGTTTGGTGGTGGAGGTGGTGATTTTGGAGATATGGGTTTTTTGGGGAGGTGTGACTGGGGTTTGGGTTTTGGTGGGTCGATTTGGTCCTGGTGGTCAGTGATGATCGCCATTGATGAAGCTTGGAGCTTTCAGAAAAAGTGGAAATGGAAATTTGAGGAATTTGGGGATTTTGTTGGGTTGTGATTTGGATTTGAATTCCACCGTCCGTTTGTGATGATCATTTTCAATAACGAATACCAACATGAAACACCTTCAATCATCAACATATTAAAACTTTGAAACTTTATAAATAAATAAAACTCAATAATAATAAAACATTAAAATGCTGTGATAGGTTATGAGTTTTAAATCAATCACATCATTTTCTTCGTCTAAATATTCATTTAACATTTTAAATATATGTATTTATCAATTTGAATTTGATTCTTATCGTTAAATGATCAAATTTTATTTTTCATAAAATTATCGTATAATGTTAATAAAATTTAAGTTAAGTATATCTTTAGTTCCATATTGATTGCATAGTCTTGTTATTTCGGTCCGTCATAAATTGTTTATAATATTTTCATATTGAAAGAGTTTTGAATGATTAAAATTTAAAGAATATTACGAAAGAAAAATTATGTAGAGTTAGAGTTGAAAAAAGAAAATTTTGAATTTAAATTTACTCACATAAAATTAATGTTATAATTATAAACGAAAATATGAAGTGATTTTATTTTATTAAATTGTTAAGTAAAAAACAATTTATCAAAATATACATTGAATAATGCACAAAATCAAAATGTTCTTCATGTCTTATATGGAGTGGAGTATCTAAGTAAGCAGGGCTATAAAGAAAAATTCGTTAAATGCAAGGTTCGGTTCAGCGTGTTTCATTTAGATCTCGTTCAACCTCGTTCGATTATTAAATGAGTCGAACACAAATAAAATTCTCAACTTGTTGAACCGAATAAACGAGTTTGAGCATACCTTTGTTCAGTTGGGCTCGGACTCAAGTTCGAGTCGGTAAAAACTCAATAAGGACTCGCTATATATATAATTAAAATACTTATATACATATTAAGTACAACCTATTTATATTTACTAAAAACACTATAATTCATGGTTTTTATTTTCTAAATTGAAATGAATCGAGCCTAATTAAACGAGGCCTTAACAAGACAAGTCGTAAACAAACTCTAACGAGTTCTTAATGAATGAGTTTAAACGAATCAAATGAGACTGGTTCGGCTCGTTGGGTTTGTTCCACTCATTTTACACCCCAATAGGTAAGTTTGGAATGAAAGATGTATTACAATACAAAAGAATGATGCAGATTTAATTATTATTCTTTCTGTCTCAGTTTAATTATAATTTTTTTTAGACTGTTTAATATGTTTGTAATATTTTCTTTTTTAGTAAATTTTTAATCTAAAAAAATTAAAATCAATCATGTTTTGTTACAGTACGCTCACTATCTATTCTTTCAACTGTAACAATAAAACATACTGTCCCTAAAAAAAATATTATTTTCTCAACAAACTCCAAAAAAATCACACACACATAAAATTTCGTTCTGAATCAAACGATTGTAAATAAATTAGTACGAATACATTTTAATCCTATTCATGGTTTTAACCCCTCGCTGTTATTAAAGAGTTGAAACATTAGACACGCGTTCTTTGTTTTTACTCATTTTATTTTATAATTATTACAACACATATTATTTTGGATGTCCTATAAATCTTGCTATATTTATTTTATTTTTTTTATTTGAAATTAATTTTCTATTAAGATAAACATAATATCCATTACGCTCTGATATCTCCTTTATTTATTTTTTTTTGCATCAAATTCA